>QTSX02000231.1:0-129069 GCA_014839935.2 Entomophthora muscae | reverse complement strand
CGTTACATTGAGATGAATATCAACATGGATTTATGATTATAACTTTGCTCTATTATCATTGATATTTTATTTTTCAAATATTGAGTTAATGCCATTTAGTTCATATCAACTATTTTTTATTTTATTTTATCTATGTTTGGTGGTTTATAGTTAAGATTTTAATCCTGAGGCTTGAGGCGATTTCATGTGAAGAGTGCTGTGATCGCACCTCCAGGTCATATTCGATTAAACGAAAGCTGACTCGAAGCTGCCGCACTTTGCATCCAGATTTACCTTGGACACGTTTAAAATCAAGGAGGATTTTTAACGAAGGATGCAGTGTTGCTCACGAATCTGTGTTAGTGGGGCTTTCTCGTAATTGATTCGCAATGGGCTTGAGATTAAAAAATGAAAAGGCCCAAGCTAACTATAAGTTGAGAAGTAAAATTTGAATTCCCTTGTTTTAAATATATTACTTCAGTATTTTTAATGGATAATTCACTTGGAAATAAGGGAGTAGAGCAGACAACCAGTAATGAAGAATCTATTGATTTATCCACTCTCTTTAAAAGCAAGAGGCCCCGCTCTTCAGGGAAGCTGAGGAAAAAGCCTGATGACAGGAGCAGCAAGGCAAGTGGCTGGGATGAAGAGCCTACCAGGTCAGCTGTAGTTACGAAAGACAGCAAAACAAAAGGTTCAAAGGCCTCTATAAACCCTTTGGGGTTCTCCAATGCTGCTCCCAAAGCTCAGCTGGAGGCCAACCCGCTCCTCAACAAGGTTTTTACCCCCGAAGAATTGCTGGCCAAGAGGCAAAGGATACAGGTGTTATATAAGGCTGATGATTCGGAAAATTTTCAGTCTGCTAAGAAGCAAGCTCTTCTTGGTGCAACTGCCACGACACTCATCGATGGCGTTGAAAATCCAGACTCAGATTCTGATACAAATAAAGAGGTTTGGTATTTATTGGCAGTGTTTAATATTCAAAGGTCGTGGTCGCCACTGAAGACTCTCGATATTCTGGCCAAAAGGGCTACAATACATATATCAAGAAGCGTGAAGGGACTGGTAACAGCAAGCTAAAGTAAGGTTTCCCTATTTTTTAACTACGCTGCTATTACTAAGTAAACTTAATTGTAGGCTATTTTGCAAGCAACCTGCTTTGCTGTTTACTTTAAAAAGACTTAATTTCATATTATTCATATAAACATTTATGCAAACTCCATACTGAGTAATTAAAAAGCAGCCATTTTATGTCTTGGTTGTCACTCTTCACAATCAGATGAGTTTGATCATATCTAAGTAGATAAAGTTTTAACCTCAAAGCTGAATCCCTTTTTTAATTCTTACCCCTCTCTATGTGGACTTTATCCAATTAGCCACCCCATTTAGCTTAAAGAGTTTATATTTTGGGTGATTTTATTATAATTTTCTTTGCTCTAGCATTTATTAGCAAGCTTTGGTAATCGTTCACATTTTTGTTAACCGTTTTCAATTCGGAAAATCAAAAGACTCACAGTATCATTTTACCAGAGCAGGACCGATTCGTGCACCCTCGCATTTAAGAATCACTAGCCGATTTGATTACGCCCCCGATATCTGTAAAGATTACAAAGGTAACCTTGATTTTTGAATCATTTATAAGTATTCGAGTGTGCTTTTGACCTCGACCGCGGAATTTATTTGAAAGAATTTAAAGATTTTTTCTAAAATGCTAGAATAAGTAAGATTTTTATAGAAATCTTGCTCTATTTTTCTGTAAGCTGATGGTGTGAAACGTCAAACTTCATTCTTATATTGGTATTTAGAAACTGGATTCTGTGGCTATGGCGATAGTTGCAAGTTTCTTCACGACCGAGGAGATTACAAATCAGGCTGGCAAATCGAACAAGAATGGGAGATGGAACAAGCAGCTAAGCGTGAGAAATTCGCTCGCTTGAATCGCGAGATGAAGGAGGGAGATGAATCTAGCGAGGAGGAGGAGGAGAAAGAGGAAGAGCTTCCCTTTGCTTGCCTCATCTGTCGTGGCCCATTCGTCAATCCTGTCATTACTAAGTAAGTAGCAGTTTCCCTTGTATAGGCCTTTCTGACATCCAACCATTAAAGGTGTGGGCACTATTTCTGCGAAGCGTGTGCTCTAAAACAATACACCAAAACCCCCAAGTGCAATGCTTGTGGGGCAGGAACTCAGGGAATATTCGATGTTGCTAAAAAACTGATCGAGCGGCTAAAAAAGATGCCCGAGGCTCCTACCAGTGATAATGATGCCCCTGGTTCACCAGAGCCGGTTTCAGAAGTAGGGTATTCCAGCGAGAGTGAGCCATAATCTTTACTTTAAGTTACAGCCTTTAAATCAGAGTTTTACTTTAAATTTTTATGTATAAACTTGACTTTAACTAAAACGGTCCGGTTAAGTAAGCTGCTTTAAAAAAACTTCAAAGGTATTCATCGTGTAACTTAAGGTTGTTTTATATGGATTAAGAAATGGTTTAAATATGCAAGTTTAACCAGAAATTTTGTCACCTTGGCTCTCTGGCATATTTGGCTTTGATTTTGTTGGCACACAGTTTTTTGTTTGGTCAGCAATTCAGCATATTTAATTCAACCCAGCAACTTAGCTGTATCACTGGCCATTTAAGCCGAGACAGCTGGTAGCAAGGGAATATATTTTTCAGCTTGGTTTGACTTTCTGAGCCTTTTTTACTTGTAATCAAAAATTTTAAATGAAGTACAGCAGTTTTTCAAAGCTGTTGAGTTGGTCTGCCGTGATTGTGACAGTTGGTAGTAATATTTGCTAGGTATTTAGTCCTCAGACCACTTTCCTTTCACTATATTTGTTGATAGAATAGTGAACACCTTAGTGAATACATAGCAATTGATTGTAGGGCAAAAACTGGTGTTTCTTTAGGTATAAATCAAGTATATGTAGTGTGATAATCGAGGGGTTTCAACAATTGGTTGAATAGGAATTGGGCATCCCAAATGAGAAATAGTAACCTGCACAACTCTCAATCAAGGATGTGATTGCATAAATACACCTTTCTAAAAGAAGAAATATTGTGTCAGAGCTATGAATCATGCCAAGCTTGCAGGAGTAATAACAAGGATAGTTCCAGAATCCACATGGCTATTTATGATTGTTTCCTGCCGAGACATTCATAGCCTAGATGAAACATTGTTTTGTCACTAATTATCAATCAGACAGTCGTCGATCACAGCTAAAATAAGCAGCTATCAGATCTATATTCTCAGCATTGTGCCGTCTAACCCAATAAGCTTTAGCAAGCGGCGACATGGACAAAACAACCCAGCCTAAGAAATAATGTAATATACAAACCATGAAAAAGAATTTGAGCATTTATAGACAAGAAGATAGCACAAAAGATAGAGCACCTACATATATATATAAAAGTGTTTAGGTCAGGTTACACTATCTGAACCCCACAAAGAATGAAACCTTCTGCTTCCAAATCTACTATATTCACCATCTTTTCAAAAACAAAACATATCCAGCTGGTATGGGTATAAACTTGAGCCAAGTTTGGACCACCATACTAACCCATCAACAAACATGCTCAGCCTTGTATATTTTTATGACCAAAGCTATGAGGCCAGGGCAATCAAATCAAGACAGAGCAACTCAGAAGCAAAAGATAAAGGCCCGATATTCTGAGCTTTCATCTCTGAAGTAAAATAGTAAAATTTACCAAAAGTCAGGCTTGTGAATCCGAGTGGATTCATAACTAAAAATAAATTTCTTAAATACTAGGCAAATAAGCAGCACAGGTAGCAGCGTTGCAACCGAACTAGTCGAGCTCAGTTTTCAGATCGGGAAAGGCAACACTCCAGAAAAAGAGCAGAAAGGGGGACCAGGAATAGAAGGGCTTTTATCGAGAGAACAGTTGGAGCCCTCATACTATGAAAAGTATCATTGTGTCATCAAGGGGGTGGTTCATGCGGCAACAATCTAGGTAGGGATTGACAGTGCCAAAATAAGATATATTTTTAGGATCTTTGTCATAAATGTGTTTTACCCCTTATAAGGTAGTACAAGATCCTGCTACATTAGGGAAACTGTCAGGATTTTGGGATATTGACTAATTAACGGATTCAACCAATTATTGTGGGCCAGCTGTCAATCACTCTTAGGAATGGTTTCAATAGAATGATGTGTGCTGCAGGATCAATAAATCAATGACCAGATCATATCCCTGCATTAAAAAATTCATGCATTGCAATTAATTAACAGAATATGCAATTACTGCTCATTAATTAGTCCGCCTCAACAACCACCTTAAACATGCTTCTCATAATAATTACTATTCTAATCTTTAATTATATCCTAGAACAAGGGCCATCACATGGGCCGTCATTTGAAACACTTCTAGAAGAGTCCAAAATGGACTGGGCCGTCAGGTCAAACACTCTAAGATAAAAAGGCTTCAAGCCTATTGTATTTGAGTAGCTCTGATTAAGTGAAACAATCATCTCCCTGAACTAGTAGCCAACTAACAGCTAGCTAGCCCTGGAAGTGGCCCAGGTAGACAGAAAGGATATCAATCTGTGGAAGATGTCAAGCAAGCTTCCGTCAAACCACCCAAAAAGGCTGGGCCTCCTGCTGTGTTGCCCTAACGCTACTTCAGTCTCTTCTAGCGCTGTGAGCTAACTCGGATAGCATGTGTGCAGGCGGGCCGCCTTAAAGCCAGTCCATTAAAATAAAAGACTGATGATTCCTTATTGACTTGATGATTGATCCAAGTCTTATTTCCTTAATGTGATCCTCTCTTTGGCTTTAAGTGGAGAGCAAAAGATGATACTGTTGTCTTACAGTATATTATCTATAGTAACATATATAGTCAACTATGAACCTATATCCAGAAGTAGGAAGAACTGTCCCAAATCCTCCAGGCTTTGGGTCCAGTCAGACTTGCTACTTCTGATGACAACAAACCATTCCGGGCCAAAGGTTACGCCAAAGTCACACTTTCTCTGTACTTTCCTGATGTTAGAAGACTTAGGATATATCTGGTGGGTGATAAAGCACCACCGTCTGCATATTTCTGACAGAAAACAAAAGAGAGTGTGGTTTAGATCTGACATGGGATGGCTCTATGAACTCTGCCTGAGTATTGTGGGGTAAATTGTCAATTAAAGTGTCTAATTCTATTGCAACACTCCCCTTCATCCCCTGCCATCATTAACTATGAGAACCTGTAAAGCATCAGAAAAGATATAAAAAAGTGTTTCTGGGTGGGTATGTCCTAACAAGAGTGCAATATGGTTGGTAAAGGTGTTTAATCTTGGTTTCGCCTGTGTCATTATCTAAGAGGTAGGTCTAGTTATTCATAAATGCAGCTGCCTTGAAGTGCACAAGGAGTTGATGGTCCAACTTAACATGTTGTGGGTTGAATGAATACACAGGGTCTCTGTCATATATCAGGCTTCAAGATGTTTGGCTCCTACCTGAGTTTGTCCTTGATCTTATTATCAAGTCTTGATATATCATTTTTAAAGGAAATATGTGACTATAAGGGGTGTCTTAAAATAAATGGTTGGGGTTGTTTTACTTCATGAGATCTCTGACACACTTTCTGGGGTCTCAACTGCCAGGGTGGTGGGGCTTAATCCAGTGCCACAGAAAATTATGGCCCATGGGATTAACAGAGCTTTGAACATATGGGTCATTAGTTTTCTTGTTATGCCTAGGCGCTAGATTTATCCTTTTATAACTTAATTGCATTATTCATATTCAAATTATTCATAAAGCTTAAAATACAATCAACAAATTCCAAAACTTTAATTGATCTTGGGCTTAAATGATTTTTTTTAAAAAAATAAGACATCAATTTTAGAATTGAAAATTGCAACTTATAGTATTACTGAAAATATCTTAAGTGCTACTACAAACTACAAACCAAAAATATTTATGATGAGTTGCATGGGAGAGTAATAGCAGCCCCAAAGCTTTAAATGCTATTACCCTATCTTTGGCTCATCATAATTATGCTTAGTTTGTTTCAGAAAAAAAGGTTGTCGTTTTTGAAAGACTGATAACTCTATTTAAAATACACCCTCTAGTAAGCTGCCCTACTTCATGAACTTGCCCTAGTGCACCACTAGCATCTTCTGATATTTTTGTTTCTCTGGTATCATCACATGATTTCAAATGATAAGTTATCTCAGAATATTCTGAGAAACTTTCAAATGTTAAAGGTGAAGTATACAACTTCCCATCTTTCATCAAATATGAAAGATTAATGCACAGATTTTTAACTTTGAGCTCTTTCCTTATAGGCCTAACTTTTCTCTCATAAATATAAACAAATGACTTTTGAGAAATATTTGAGCCTGATAGCGCTGATTTATAAAATTCTTTTCTTTTTCCTTCTTGCTCAAAAATATTTTTAATATCATTTATATTCTTAATATAAAGCTGGTTTTCTTTCTCTTTTAATTTTTTGATATTACACCAAAGTGACCATCAACAATACTTTTCCCATGACATTCTACAAAACAATTATATTTTATAGAACCTTTAATATATTTAGGTGCCTCTTTAAATAAGTAATATAAAAATTCATATGATCTAAAATGATTTCCATTATCAGTCCATACTTTTATATTTTTTATTTTTTTAAATCTATCTAATTTAAGAATTTTTATAAAACACTCACCTGAAAATAAAGAATCATGTGATAATATTTGAGACAAAAAATCATGATATTCATATTTAATTTTATTGTTTTCCTTAAAGACTAATGCAAACCCTAATAATGAGATTGATTTTTTTGAATAAAAACAATTATTGGTCTCAATTGGACCACCTCCAACCTTTAAGTTTTCTTTATAATCTATAACTACAACACAAGACTCATCATCTAGTTCATTAATATCTTTTTTATATTCACAATTTTGATGAACATAAAAGTCTTGGTGCTGATTAATAGTCTTTAAGTCATTGTCTATAGATTCTGGTAATGGTAAGTTTTTACTTTCACATTCTTCCTTCTTTTTTTCTAGTGAATTTTTTAAATTACAAATATTGCACATATCAGTTTGTTTTTTTACTTTTTATTATATTTTTAGGGATTAATTTATAGTAAGTGGAAATTGAAACTGAAATTTCATGTTTTATTTTCATATTTACATATATTTCTTTTCTTTGTTTTAAGTAGAGAGTATTTAATTTCAGTTGAGTAATTACTCATCTCTTTTTCTATATCTTTATAAATTTTTCAGGAACTTTTTTTGTAAACTGGCTTGTTTCAAAAGAATTTTCCAGCAATTTTTTAATTATTTTTTTAATTATTTCTTTTTTTAATGAATAGTTATTATTTTTTTGGCTTTTTTGTTTAAACTTACATTTTTATTTTTATTTATTTTTCTTGAGTATTCAAACTCACTTTTGGTTATAGTAAACCCCATATCATTAAGCTCTTTTAAAGAGTAACTGGAAGTAACCAGAGATCGCAAGGCTGGGAGATGTTTTTGGGGAGAAGATTTCATGAGATCCTTTAAGTTTTCAATGAACTCATTGCCTTTTTGATTTTGAATAGTTGGAAGGAACTGAGCTTTCCCAAATTCAGTTTGAGTAAGGAAGTGCTTGATGAAATTATCAAGATCATCACCAGCAATAAAGAGGAATGCCTTTTTTAACATTGCAATTCTCTCTCTTTTTGTTGAAGCTCCCAAGGAAAAAAAGGGTAGCATGGCAGATGTAAATTTAACTGAGGACATGGTAGTATTTGTATCTGTAATTAGGTCAGATCTCTGAAATGTGCCTTAATGTTGGAGTAGTTATGATCAGAATGTGGCCTTTGAATGGGGTCTTTTGGATTTAGAAGCTTTGTGGTGCTTTAGCTCTTATATACCAAGCTAAATGACACCATTCCAAAAGAAATGATGTGATAGCTTTTATTATAGTTTGAACTTGAATTTATGTTTGCAGAATTAATTAAATACCCAGTTTTCATGCACAAGTGATACATGTGAAGCAGCTAAGCATTATTATTACATCATATCCTCTTTGTAATCAATGCAAATCAATTAAATGATATATTCAGTTAATTGTAACTCTTCCGCATATTTTTAAAATGATAAAATATTAAAGAATTCCATTTAAAGAATGCTTAATTTGAGGTTCAAAGCTCACTTGAACCTTAAAATCAATCTAAACAGTGATAAAAACACCCTAACTTCAAACTATTATAAAATCCAAAAGAATTGAGCTTTTTAAATAAAATAAAATGCTAAAATAAAGCTCTCAATCTTATCTTTAATTTCGTTAAATAAAAAAATCTGTTGTATATTGAAAAAGAGTATTTATTAGCTTTGAAGTGATCTACTTTATATCATTAGATATAATCATATAATAAAATCTGGATTATACTCTTTTAAATTACTTTTGCTTTAATATTGAGTATAGTATACATATTAAAATTTTTACACCAATAGAAAGATAGGATTCTTAGCTTCATTTTGATAGTTTACAGTGTGAAAAAATATTAATTTTTATTGAGTTATTAATGTTTTAAATTTAAAATGTTAATTAGATACTTTTTCAAAATCGAACTGTGTTATGCTGCGACTCGAGCAGCATGTGTATTAGAAAATGGCCTAATCCCTAAAATAATGACCCATATGTTCAATCTACACAGTTTGGGGTGTCCTGCAAAAGTTTGGAGATGATCTGGACCAGAGAGAAATCATGAAGCAACCTTGGAGTTTGCTTGGAAGTTCAAAGCTACAAGCTATTGTAACAGCTTAGTTAGCCTTGCTAACATTGCATAATCTACCTGCCTTATGTACCAGGATACCACAGACAAAACAGCAGAATAGAACTTAATAACTATTATTTAGTAAACTGGATACATTCTGGCCAATGGCTGCAATCTTTCCAGGAGTATAACCAAGAATCTGCAATTGGGCTTTGATTCACTTGTATCTTTTCATTATGTAACTGCCTCTACCCTGAGCATTCAGAAAGTTTCCAGAAGTTACCTATGCAAGTGATCAATTTGTTGCTGGCTCCACCCAACTGAATTGGCTGAAAAAATTCTTCTATCACTACTGGCTCTACCAAGGTGTATATATCATCACATCTATAGTCTACACTTTTTTTTGAGTTGGCCTACTGATTATTGTTAGTTGGCTGATCTTTTACATATTTCAGATGATGCTAGAAAGCTACACTGTATTTTAGAAGATGCTTACAAATAATCCAAGATTATTCTACTGTGTATACAGTAGACTTAGAAGCTATGGCAACAACCAAAAATACCTCAGATTTAAACAAAATGGGTTCAGATTTTGCACAAAATCCAAGCCGCGCGAGATCCAGGATTCAAATAATTTAAATATTGTCGGTTAATAAATGAAATGTCAAACCAAAAACAAAATTTCACTTGCCCATTATAAAAAATTATATCAAACATCAAGTGGTGTAGTTTAACCCACAAACAAAATGAACTGACGCAACAAGTGAAATATATGGATGCTATTCTGGAGTATATTATAATCCAATCAGGATTCATATGAGACACCAACAGAAGGACCAAAATGAAACAAAATTAGAGCAATCTAGAAGCGAGATTACACAAGCACAAAAAAAAATGAAGTCACACAAGATATGTAGTGTGAGCAGCCTAAAATAGAAAAATAATAGTATAACAGCCAATCAACAGCTATCCAATTTAGGGACAGAGGCATTTTATTCATTTTCATGGTACCAGATTTGTATGAAATGGTTTTGAGAACCTTCCAAATATGGACTTGAGATTACAATAAAAATAAATCATTAAATTTTAAAATTTCTACTTTTAGTGATTTTATCCTAGGTTTTTTACAATGGTTTTTATTAGCAATATCTTTGATGGTGCCAGCAGCCAAGTCATCTTCAATGAAGGCAAGGCTCAGGGCGTGGAGGCACCTGTTTACACCCAAGCCTTTTAGGCAGGTAACAAGGAAGCCAACCTATACCTGACCCCCGACCCCTATGGCTTTGACTTGTTCAGTAGTCATGTAGTGTCTAGCTCTGCCCCTGCTCCTGTACCCACCCCCGCACAAGCTTCCCACCAACCAACCAATCAGTATGGCAACCTCAATCCAGAAAAAATTGCTGCCACCAGCCAACCTGCCCCCTACATCTAATCAGGCTTCAGCTCCTGCGGCCCAGCGCCCCAAGCAACAAATCATCACCACCCAAAATCTCCAGGAAATTGTGGTACTGAATCTACAGGGTCTGTCCTGGAAACAGATTGCTAGCCAATTGCAATTTACCCAAGCCACCATAATGCAGGAGTTCAACAACCTAATTAACAAAGGGAATCTGATTGGGACAGCCAAGAAGCCCAAGAAGGCCCCCAAGTCACAAATCACTGAGGCGTACCCAATTATGCTTGACCTCTTTCAGCGGGACCCCAAGCTTCCCCTGACCCAGGTCCAGAAGCAACTTGCGCACCATGGCATTTGGGTATCTGAGCGCATGGTGCAGCTCTGGATGCATGGAAAGGTGGCTTTGATACTGGTTCTTACCAATGTTGCTGGCAACCAATGGGATGGCGCTGAGGATTCCCTGTATGATATTGACATCAAATCAACCCTAGTCAAATGCCTGACAAGTTTGTCTGATGATGTCATGTTTATCTCCTACTATAAGCTATCAATAGCTTTTGATGATTTTGGCAAGCAAGGAAGAGCCACCACTCAAAAAGGAAGGAAGAAGGTCAAGAAGGGGACTTTCATTGGTGCGTTTCTGGCTGTTTCAACCAAGGGTTTTGTCTACTATTGGACAAACCCAGATTTCACCAATGGCTAAAAGTACAGCCACATCCTTGGTGGATTACTTAACTCTTGGGATGGCTCAAATTCCAAGTACTGGGGTTTCTTGAACCACCAGATGGAGGTTAGCTCCACTGCCCTTGAGGCCATCCAGGAACGCAGGCACCAGGCCTCTGTGTACCCTGCCGGCCATGCAGACATCTATCTGGGTGATGTTGTCTTCTTCAACATCAGATCCACACTACAGGAGCACCACCCTCAGGCTTTTAATGATCTTTATCTTGGGGTCCTTGATCACAATTCTCTCTTTGGGCACCAAATGGTGGCTGACTTGTTTGCCCAAATTGTTTTCCACATGAACATGGGCAACCAATCACGTAAGGATAAGCACCTCCCATCCCGTGCCACATCCACCTACCAGCCCATCCAGCCAATGAAGGATGAGGAATATAAAGAGCGTTATATGGCGGCCATCACACAAAATCCTCCCAACCCTACCCCCACCACCACTATCCCCATCTTCCAGCCCCACTCACCCAATCCCAGACCCCCCAGGCCAGCACTGCCTCTATGTCTTCCTTCCTGCACTATTCTGCCTAATAGGCATCACTCTCCCCTGCCCTATTAAACCCCCTGTTGCTAAACATTTTCTGTTTATATTATCTTTTTTTGAATTTCAATTGTTCATGTTCTCTTTGTTTATAGTTAGTTTTATTCTTTATGTTCAGCTTATTTCTATAAAATCATATATTTACTAAGGTGTGTATCTAGATCCTGAACACAGTTATTTTTAGCACCCAACCATAGCCCCTTGTGAAAACATTAACAACAATTTGGTGATCAGCTAAACTTGAATTAGAAAATTATAGTGTTAACTGTTTTTAGATAAAGTTGTTACTGATCCAAATTCAAAACCTTAATGATAAACTTTAAGCCAATCAGGAGCCAAGTGATGAAGTGATTGTTGTGACATAAATGGTCATTCAATAATTCTTTGATGCATGTGCGCTAATTAATATGATTGGCTGGATGTTTTGCCATTGTACGCCATTGCCGCCGTGGCGAGTTTTTGGTGGACTAGTGTCCAATCAGCTGCTGGGTTAGCACTAGTCCATTATCAACTTGTCACAGGGCAATGGCGCACAATGGCAAAAGATCCTGCCAATCATATTAATTAGCGCACATGCATCAAAGATTTACTGAATGACCCTTTATGTCACAACAATTACTTTATCACTTGGCTCCTGATTGGCTTAAAGTTTATCATTAAGGTTTTGAATTTGGATCAGTAACAACTTTATCTAAAAACAGTTAACCTATAATTTTCTAATTCAAATTTAGCTGAACATCAAATTGCTGTTAATATTTTCACAAGGGGCTGTGCAGAGCACCAAAACTAAAATGGCAATTAAGGAAACAATGCTGACACAAAGCAAACAACACATATTGAGTTTAGTGTAAAACATATACACAATGACTAAAAAAATGAAAGAATGTAGTAAATGGGAAAACAAACAGTGATAAACAAAGAGGCAATAGTATCAGAATAATAAAGATTTTATTGGGGTGAAAGCTATAAAAACATATGGAAAAGTTAGTAAAAAATCATATGAGAGAAGTGGAGAAGCTGCTAAAGGACCTTGACTCTGCAGTTGCAGAGATCAAAGAAATCAACTGCAAGGTCAAGGAAAAAGTCAAGGCCACTGTCCTCAAAGGCAAGAAACTTGACAGGGTGACATTAAAGGCATTAATGGCCAAAATTCCTGACACATCAGAAAAGACCATTGAGCGCCTGCTCAACATTCAAAAAACGGTGGTCAAGGGCTTGCAATTCAAGTCTTTTGCCCTCTCTGCGCCATCTGTCTGGAAGGATGACCCTGAAATTTATGCCCACCTAAAACCTACCAAGCGGGTAAGGACAGAGGATAAATAATTGCCCACGCAACTGCTTGTACCAAGAATAGCAAAGCCTACCAAAGCTGCAGGCCAGGAGAAAACCCACAAAGGTACATAAAAAACTATAATTAATAAAATTTTCAAAGTACTTACCTTTTTTGTGTTAGAAAACATCAACGGTGAACTCTGCTGGGTCCTGGTTCCTTTTTCCCCACATTCTATTCAAATTATGCCACTCATGTCGCCAAACAGCTCTATCTGTTCCCCCTGTCTTGAAGGAGCTTGAAGACAGAGTCCATGGTACCTTTCCAATGACAAGGGACACACTAGATGGACTGACACATGCTGAAGGGGCATCCAAGTGGGCAGTTACTGCCTACAAGGATGCCCAACTGGTCCGCCTGAACCCGGTGGTTCTCAGTGGAGTTTACTGTGTAAACTCCACTGAGTTTGTTTGGGACATCCTGGAGACACTCCCATTCAAGAATATACCAGAGATGGGCTGGGCCCATGCGGCTGCTTGCTTCTGCTTCCCAGTAGAGCATATCATCTCTTACCTCTTGGACAACTTTGGGCGTGTGGTAGGAAAGCTGGCTGTTGCAGACACAACAGCTGTAAAGAAGACAAAAATCCTCCTGGCAGACTTTGGGCTGGCCTGGAGTGCCAACAAGATGGGGGTCCCTCTGGCAATGGAGCTCATGTTTGCCAAGACAAAGCATGAGAAGAAGATTAGTACCGTGTATAATAAGCTCTGTGAGTTTACAAAAGCCTTTGCTGGGCAAAGGCTTCACCTTGTTGTTTACCTGGGGTTCCTTTTCTACTTTGGGATGGTCGCATCTGTAGAGGACCTGGATGAAGTCCTCCTTGGGATCAACAAGGCCCGGCTCTCCCTGGATGGGAAGAAGGTCCTCCCTAGGTATGACTTGGTGGATCACGTCATCCAGGACGCCCTGGTCCTGGCTGGCATCTTTGGGTTTGCAGCCCCACCAGAAAAGCTGTTCCTCCATTCCCACCTCACCATCCTTCCTTTTACCAGCAGGCGCAAATACTTTAATAAGGGTGTATCTACCGTCTATGGTGTGGCGGTGGAGGTTGTGCGCCATCTCCATTGTGGGGTGGGTACATACCGCCAAACTCATTATAGGCGCACTTAATTTTGTCTTTATATCAATAAATATATTTATACTCTACTATATTTTTATATTATAAATAATTTTTCAAATAATATTTTAGCAAACAAGATTTGCAGTGCAATACACCATCTCAAAAACACTATCTCAAACTATGCCATCTCAAAAATTTTGAGATGGCGTTGGGATTCACATCAGCAAAATTAAAAAAAAACTTAATAAAAATTATTAAATAGTTATTTTTTCACATATTGGTTTCTAATACAACATCTCAAAAAACTGCATCACAAAAACACTATCTCAAAAAAATAAAAAGAGTGTTATCCAAATAAGATTTTTTGAGTATAAAAACACTTAATAAATACCCTAAAATATGCCACCACAAAAAACTGTATCACAAAAATGCTATCTCAAATCAAAATAAAAAGTATTTTATCAAAATAAGGTTTTCAAAAATCCGCAAATTCAACTACAAAACTCCTCAGTTTTAAGCACCACTGCACCGCCTTAAACAATTAAAAAGCGCTGCTGCGCCAACTTGGGTAAGTCTTGAGCGCTGCCGCGCTGCCTTGCAAAGATATTTTATGCCGCAGTGGCGTGTTACTTTTATATTTAGTGCTGCAGCGGCGCAAGATTTAAATCTTCAACTCACAAACTCCGCTAATCAATAATATTTCTATAAACACTAAATTTAGAAGATGACTACAATAATTAAAAACTTAATATAATAAAAAATAAGAGCTAAAAAATAATAGAAACAATAAAAAAGAGGATAAGCAAAAGCAAGTTTATTGCAAGAAAAGGAAAAGACAGGCTCATTGGGATTAATTCCTTGTGTTGGGGGCACCTCTACGCTGATGAGCAGAAGATGTGGCAGGAGGAGAGGCCTGACTGTTGGCAGGGCAGGGATGCTTGGCAGGGCGCTGGATAGTGATCACTGGGTGCTCATGGGTGGGGATTGTATAGCAGTTGTTGTCCAGGCGCTGGCACACGTGAGCCAGGATCACCAGCATTTGGGCCCAGGCCAACTGGGAGTTGCGCAACATAGAAGACCAGTTGCACAAGGGAAGGCAGATCTGACTGAATGGCACTAAACAGCCCCAACCACCACAAGCAGAAAACGCAGCACCTATGGTGAAGCAGTCCATCAACACATCTTCCATGTAGGGATAGGATAGGGGTAGGGGGACATAGAGCTGGTAAGCCAGGGAGCGGTAATGCTCCAAGCAACAACCAGCGTACCCAGGCTGGCAACTCTCAGGAGGATACCACATAAAGTGATAAGTTGTGGCAGCCAAAGGAAGGTACAAAGAAGCATTTCCAGTACCAACTGTATGAAGAAACACCTTGAACGTGGCAGAGAAGCAACAGTTGGTATTGGCTTGGACAGGCAAGTCCAAGGTTTGATGGAAGGAGGGGTCAGCGGCAAGCTCAAGAGCCCAAACCCAAGCTACCTTGTGAATATACTCATTGTGGATGGCAATAGTATGAGCATGTTGGGCGGAAATCTCACTGGGGGCTAAGGTAGCTGACTGCAGCCCTAGACACACCTCAGCAGCCAAACAGGAGGCATTGTACTGGCTGTGGTATAACTCCCCTGCCTGAATTGCGTCATTGCATACTTGTTGGAATGTAGTGCCTGTACAAAGCTGTACATTGTCTCCTCATGGTGGCAGATCCCAAACTTGCTAAGAAGGTCAGGGTAGTCCACCACCACATTGTCAGAGTTGCGGCAGGCACAGAGCATGGCAGATGGGGTAGGGGGAGGTGCGCCAGTTGAGGGAAGGCATTGAGGAAAGAGGTGCTGAGCACCAGAAGGATTGCCACCGGGAGGCGCACTGCTGATAGGAAGAGGCTCCTCAAACATGAAGTCCTCATCAGGGAAATCTCCAGCGCTGGAGTTTGGCGGAGTACTGCGCTCAGAGCCAGCCACGGTGGTTGTGCAGTCCTGTTTGTAAAACTGAGAGTCACTGGCCCAAAGCCAATTCAAGAAACCAATGCAAACTGAGCGCCACATTTCTCAAAAAGTGTGCCGCTCTGCTTTGTCCATTGAAGCCATCATTTTGTTGTAGGCTTGGTGCATATTGTTGTTGCTGTTGCTGCTGGAGTTAAGATTCATCTAATGAAGAATGAAAGAGTGTTGGGTCAAGTGGGGGATATGTTAGAAATTTTGACCAAGCAATGATGCCAATTATGACGGAGCCCACGGATTAGGATTACGACAGCCAACTCCATAAATTAGCAGTATAAAATGAACTATGCCAATCATGACAGAGCTCACAGAATAGAACTACTTCAACCTCATTGTCATAAATTTATAATATAAAATTTATATATATTCAATTGGCAGTAGATTTTGGATCATTACTGCAGAATACCCAATGACATTTGCCGCCGCGCCGTCTCTATCATACATAAAGCGCCACTGCGCCACCCAAAAAAAACTCCAGGCGCTGCCTTGCAAATATTTTGGATGTCAAAGTGCCGCTTTACTTTTACATCAAGCGCTGCTGCAACACCATTTTTGAATCCCCAAAATGTTAATATAATTATTAATTATATTTCTAAGCACTAGTCTCAATAAGATAATTGAAAAAAGATATTTTGGATAAGTAGTAGATTTATAATTGTAATGACAAAATCCAACCCACTGAAAAGCAGCGCCGTGGCAACTAAAATATTTGCAAGGCAGCGCCTGAGAGAATTTTCAGTTGGCGCCGCGGCATCTAGTACTTCCACCAATTGGTGCTGCGGCGCCTAAGCTTTTACCAAAACAACGCTGTGGCGCTATCTTTGATTTTGTTTGTCTATACAATTATAATTTTATGTGATAAATAAAAGCTTTTTCCTTTTTAATTGGGAATGAAGTATGGTATTAATTTAAAACTCCATATAATAAATCAATCTAAATTAGAGCCACTTTTATAGTACTATCTCCCTATAACACAGCCATTAAAAACCACTTTTGATATACTGATTTTATTCCTTATCATAGTATGGACTTTGCTATTTGGGTTTCAACAACACAATGTGTTACTAGTGATTTTATTTAGTAATGAGGGTATTTCTGTTGTGCAAAATGCGCCCATTACAAAATCTACTAAGCTTCTAAGCGTCCAATAGGAGTGGCGCCCACCAATGTGGCACTAAGAATTAACCTGTTTTAACATATGGTGTCATAGAAAGCTATAAAGAGCACAGAATCACAAATTGACTGTTCCTACTTTTAAAAAGTACAATTCAGCGCCAAATCTCACTTAACTAAAAAATGTAAGAAACCGTCCAAATATTTGCATATATATATATTGATCTCCTCTAATCAACTGGGTACTTTTCAACCCCGGTTATATAAGCTAGTTTTAAAAGTATTCAAGTTTTACTCTTTGGCCCAGTTGAGCTAGCTCCACTTTAGATTTCTTAATTTAATATAAAAATGGTTAAAACACTATATTTTTGAGCTAAATCATCTCATTTACGTCATCTTGAAAACACCATTTCACTTGCAAGTTTTTAGTCAAAACTCACAGTTTTGCATACTTTTGCTACTAATAAAAAAATTAATTTTCACATGATAAAAATGTTATATTTTTGATGCTATATAATTTGAGAGCTTTTCTACAATTCCATGTAAAAATATTGACTACTTTTATATTTAAAACATTCTAATTTTTCCTTTTAAAAATTATCCCCAAATTTGAACTTTTCTGATGCAAATTCACTCTCAGATGCCTCTCAAGCCTACTGCTAATGCTACCCCAAAGGCCCCCAAGAGCACAGCCACTCCCGCCCAGGCAAGAAATACCAAGGCTACCCTCTTCAAGCAGCCTCTTAAAGAAACAACGCCTACCAAGACCCCCACGTCTTCCCCCAAGCCTGAGGCTGATAGCCCTACCCCTCCCCACTCTCCCTTTGTCTACTCCCCCTCTAATATCCAGGAGAAGTACATTTACTTAAATGATGAAGATGAGAATGAAAGAGACTTTGAAAGTAGCTCTGGTGATCATAGTTCTGCAGCCTCATAGGAGGAGCCCATCCTAGAGCGGTACTTACATGCAGTTGCCAATATCTGCAACGTCAATGGGCAATTTAAAGTTCCAGCTGTTTTCCCTGACTATTTTCCCATTATGACCAAGAAGGGGGTGCTAGCTTTGTCAAAACAACAGGCTTGACCCGCCAGCAAGGTTCCAACCAAGCAGGTTTGTGATCCGCAATCCAATTACCCGTTTACTTGAAGCCAGACTAGGAAGTCAACTTGAATTACCAAATACAACAACATGAACAGATGATGATCCTTCATGGTGGATGCCTCATTTTGGCGCTTGACTCATTATCAGGATCAAGCCATCCCCTTCTTTCATCCAGCTGTGTGATCACCAATCTTGTTCATGTTATCCTTGATTCACATGAACTATATAGTCATTATCTCACAATAAAGGTTATCATCTATCTTCTAAATATTTTCCCCATGTAACTCTTCTAAAACAGCACAGTTACAACATTGGTAGCACAGGTAGGTTCTCCATCCTACCTTATCTTGAAAAATTCTGCCTGTTGCCCGCACACGCTGCGGCCAACAAATCCTCGACATAATTATGTCTGGCTTCCCGCCTGACTGGACTCTGTACACCCCTGGTACTGCCATACCCAATTGCTTTGTCCTGTACCAGAACACGGTAATCCCGCTACCCACCTTCAACGCTATGTCTGAACAAGGTTTCTTTCAGGCTCCCTCCTCAATGCCACAACCCACCAACAAAACCACCATGCCTGCCTACGTAGTTCAAAGACTGCAAAGCGCCGCCTTGGAACCTTTTGCCGGGGCCAACAACAACAACACCGCCACATGGATTCAGTCCGCCCAGAGCAAGCTGGCTCAGATGGAATGCCCACAGCAGTTTTGGATTGCAGAAATTTCCATTTGCCTGGCCCATGACACTGGTACCTGGTGCAACAAGTGGCATGAAGAACACACCAACAAAAACTGGGATACCTTTAAGCAAGACTTCCTGACAAGATTTGTGCTTAAGGATACAGCGCTCATGATAATACGCCAAGTAAAGAACCTAACCCAGACAGGCACCGTGAAGGAGCTCACACACGCCTACAAGGAATCTGTCTTTGTGCACCATCCAATATGGCCTTTGACACACCAGCCACACACCTCATGTACTATAACACTCTTAAGTTGCATGTGGTGAGGCATGTGAACCTGGATCAAGTGACCAACTTGCAAAGCCTGTATTGTGAAGCAGAGAAAGTGGAGCAAACATCCAACACACTGCATAAGGCACAAACTGGGAAGCAAGAAAGACCCAAGGATTCCCATCCAGGCAGGCGCTCCTCTCAACCACCTCCTGGGTGGTAATGGGAACAACGCCAACCACAAACCAAGGGGTTCAAATGGACAGGGAAATGGAAACAATGGCCAGTCAAACCGGACCCATTTCTGTGTCACCACCACACAAGGTAGCCAAGATGAGGGAAAAGCCTGGGGAGAGCACTAAGCAAGCCAAGCTCTCCCCACACAACTACTGAATCGCCCAATGATGAGTACTGACCCAAGGACGTGAACCAATGCCCAATGATCCAGGTGCCCTCAGAGGACCCAATACTGTACACCATTGTCAGACATCCCAATAAATTGATGTCCTATCCTTTCTGCTTTTGCATTTACACAGGCTCAGCACTCCTGGATTCAGGCGCAGATAAAACCCTGGTCAACAGTAGCTTTGTGGATAAGTTCAAGATGGCCACTAATCCTTTGCGGATTAAAAATGTGGTCCTGGCTGACAAACACCACATTGCCGTGAAAAAGGAAACTGCCCCCTTCTCTGTCATGCTTGAGAACCTCCACTCCACCATTCAAGGTCCTGTCATCAACTTTCCCAAGTTTGACATTTTACTGGGACTAGACTGGCTACAGAAGAACAATCCCCACGTAGACTGGACAACCTCAGTGTTGACCATCAAACGTGAAGGTGTCACCCACCAGATCTACCCTGACTCTGTGGACCAACTTCTACGCAACCACGTCTTTGTACGTATCACAGAGACCCAGGACAAGAAGAAAAACCTGAAGGCAATTGACTGGGACTCTTGCCAATACAAGATCATACACTTCAAAGATCACCAGGACACCTCCACACCTCAGGACCGCAACATTGTGGCCCGCCATCCAGAAATCTTCAAGGAAGTGCTACCCGGGCTGCCCCCTAAAAAGCACATTCAGCACTTTATCCAACTCAAGGGGGCTGTACCCAAGGCGCGCTCTATCTATTAGCTGACCCCAAATGAAGACAACACCTTACACACCTACTTCAAGGAGGCACTGAAAAAGGACTTATCTGTCCCTCACAGTCTCCCTTTGGGGCTGCCGTATTCTTTGTGGCTAAGAAGGACGGTACCCTACGCCTGGTCACAGACTACCGCGCCCTAAACAAAGTTACCATTAAGAATTGCTACCCACTGCCACTGATTGACAACCTCTTCAATGCCTTGGGAGGAGCCACAGTCTTCTCCAAGATTGATCTAACTGCAGGCTACAATCAGATTCATATTAAAGAGGAAGACATCCCCAAAACAGCCTTCCACACTAAATACGGCTCCTACAAATGTGTGGTGCTCAACTTTGGCATGATCAATGCCCTGTCCACCTTTGTAACTTTCATGAACAAACTGTTTGCGCCCTACATAAGCAAGCACGCCCTAGTGTACCTGGACAATATTATTGTCTACAGCCCCTCAGTGGAACAATACCACAAAGACCTAGAGGCAGTCTTTGCTACCTTGACATGACACAAACTGTTGGCCAAACCCTCCAAGTGCCAGTTCTTCTGTGAGTAACTACCTTTCTTGGGACACATAGTCTCAAAGGACAGCATCACACCTGACAGTCAAAAGATACAGGCTATCTGCAAGATGCCATCACCCAAGGATAAGTTGGAACTCCACACCTTCTTGGGGATGATGGCCTATGTACACCGCTTCATACCTGACTGTGGTGTTTTGACTTCCCCCTATCTGCCATAACTGGCGCCAAGTCCAAGTTTGTGTGGACCCCCCAACATGACCTCTTTTTTAGACACCTCAAGGAGAAACTCAAAACAGCTCCCATCCTACAATACCCCAAACACAACGGGGAATACCAAATGGAAACTGATGCCTCAGATGCATCCATTGGGGGAGCACTACAAATCAAAAATAATGACAGTGACTTCCTGCCTGTAGCTTATGAATTGCAGAAATTGACAGATGGCAAGTGTCAATACCCTATCCACAACAAAGAACTGCTGGCTATCTTGCACTGCCTAGTCAAATGGCGCTGTTACCTGGAATTCCAGGAAAAATTCACAGCACTAACCAATCACAAGTCACTCATCTATTTCAAAACTCAAGCAAATCTGTTGCGCCACCAAGCCCGGTGGATGGAGCTATTGGAGAGATTCAACATGCTCATCCAGTAAAAACCTGGGGCCAAGCTTGCCATGGCAGACGCCCTGTCTTTTCTGTTGTCTGTTCTTCAAGAGGAGAGAATGGGCTTGACCCAGACTGGCCTCTCTTAGTACTGAAAACAAAGGACAAAGGTTCCCCTCTGGCACAACCAATATAACAAAGGAAACAGTCATCAAAAATGAACACCTCTTTGCTGACTTATATAGGACCCTGCACAGAAAAATGTCTGACAACACAACCATTCCCTACATTCCCACGCATCAGCAAGTAGACACCATCCTACGCTATCACAGAGACCTTGGACATACCAAGAGCCAAAACCTATATGAGTTCCTCAAGCACAAGGCCTGGTGGCCAACCCTATATTGCAACGTTTAAGAAGTGCTGGACCAATTTGAAGTATGCAAGAAATTTGCCAAAAGCAAAGCCCCTCTAAAGTCAGTACTTCCTATCTGCACACAACTGCCTTTCAAGGTATGGACTCTTGACATTGTTGGCCCTATGCCAGGAAAACACAACAACAAGAAATACATCATCACTGCCATTGACTTTGCTACAAGATGGCCAGTAGCCCAAGCAGTAAAGGCACACACTGGCAATGTATGACAATTTATTGGCAAGGAAATAATCAGCAAGTTTGGAAAGCCAAAACTCCTGATAATCAATAGAGGCAAAGAATTGACCTCTGAAGGCACCAATGTATATCTCACCAAAAATGGGGTCAAGCACACCGTGACAACACCATACCACCCACAAGCCAATGTATATGTAGAGCTGCTTAATGGTAGCCTTTTGTAAGCCTTAGCCAAACTCACCGCCAGGAGACCTGAAGTCTGGTATAAGCAGCTACCAACTGCACTACTTGTGTGTCAAACCTTAGTGAACAGATCCACCGGGAAAAGCCCGTTTGAACTGGTATATGGCACACAGCTAAATATTATTCAAGCATTAACAGGACCTAAACTGTAAATTCCAAGTGAAGTCCTTCCACACTCAAACCCTCATGTTGTAAAGGCTAACAGCAAGCAAACAGCAAAGGAGAATGAACGTCTGCAAAAAACATTTGTCCCTATCCACAATAGAAATGAAGTTGAGGGCAAAGTTTGGGTCATTAATGTTGACAAGAGCAAACTAAAGCCCAAGAAAGTAGGACCAGAAATCATTCTGAAGGTAAACAACAATAACACTTACCTTGTGCAAGGGCTTGAAAAACGTAAACAAGACAAGACCCTACACCATGATTGCCTACGGCCCTGCAAAGCAAGACAGAAACAATGAGAAACCGCCCTGCCCGCCACAGAACAGCAACTAGTTCAGTACAGCGCCCAGGCTCCTGACAACCTCCCTGACAACCTGCCCCCAGAGGAGGCCAACCTTCAGTTGGGGGGTGTCAAAACCGCAGGCTCAACCCGCCAGCAAGGTTCCAACCAAGCAGGTTTGTGACCCACAATCCGATTATCTGTTTGCTCAAAGCCAGACTAGGAAGTCAACTTGAATTACCAAATACAACAACATGAACAGATGATGATCCTTCATGGTGGATGCCTTGTTTTGGCGCTTGACTCATTATCAGGATCAAGCCACCCCCTTCTTCCATCCAGCCGTGTAATCACCAATCATGTTCCTGTTATCCTTGATTCACATGAACTATATGATCATTATCTCATAATAAAGTTTATCTTCTATCTTATAAATATTTTTCTTTATGTAACTCTGCTAAAACAGCACAGTTACAACAGCTTTGTCAAGGACGGCTTTCTTTTGACATGCAATGACCAGAGAAAAAATATGGCGCACTATCACTACCAGTGTGATAGTCCAGTTTGCCCTGCACAATTAACTACAATTGGGCTTACCCAAGTCAAGGAGCTCACCATTGAGAATGACTGTTTGGGCTCTGATATGATCCTCTACTATCATATGCGCTGGTACCTTTGCCAAGCCATTCCTTTAAACAAGGACTTGACTTCAACTGAGCTGGTAATGAATGCTCTCCTTTACCTGAATGAGGATCAGAGAGAGGAGGTTGGAGAAAAGACCAGACTCCAACGGTATGTGACTGATCAACGGTCAATTGATGCCAATATTGGCGTCAGCGCTAGAAGCATCAATGAGTTTGTACTTTTGGAATTCCATAAGACTACTATTCTTGGCAAGCCCTTTCTGCTACACAGCAATGGGCAAGGTTCACCAAACCATATTTTGTGCTTTTTAACACAAGAGGATATTGTACGCCTTTTAAAGTGTGATACCTGGTTTGCTGATGGGACTTTTGCCTCTTGTCCAAAGCTATTTATCAGCTTTGGGCCATCCATGGTCAGGTCAATGAACACACCATCACCTTTGTCTTCTTCTTTCTCCCTAATAAAAGAGAAGAGACTTACATTTACACCTTGAATATACTCAAGCAAAAACTGGATGCCATCTTGTCCACGCTTGAAGAAGAGCCAACTGAGAAAAGGGGCCGCAAGAAGAAGAAGGTCAGCCTAGAGGCCACCCAGGAGCAAAAGGCCATAACCAGAAAGGATCCAGAGTTCCTTCCCTACCATACCACATTAGTGATTGACTTTGAGGCTGCACAAGACATCACCTTTATCAAGGTATTTAGGAGCAGGCCCCAAGGCTTCTTTTTTCACTACCACCAGGCTCTATGCAAGGGCCTGATGAAAAACCAAGCCCTCAATAAGCTGGTATTCAAAGATGGCACAAAGGAGGCCCGGAAGATCTTGAATTGCTTTGCTGCTCTGGCCATGGTCAGAAAGGAAGAGGTCAACCTTTTTTTACGACAAGCTTCTCAACAACAATTATATAATTGAGAACCAAGAAGCATTTGCTCCTTTCATCCATTACTTTGAGCACCAGTGGGTGAGTGTATTACAGGACATTTGTGCATCTGCAAGGGCAGCAACTCAATTAAATGGAACTTCTATAAGCAGGTCAAAGAAGGCGTAACTAAGACCACCTCATCACTTGAAGGTTGGCATAATCAATTTTCCCACTTGGTTAAGGTAAAAAAGCCTATGTTCAATGTAATTGTCAACAAGCTGAAGATTCAGCATGCTCATAGAGATCAGCTATACTCCCAGGCCATCAAAGGCAAAGCTTTTGTATCCAAGCATGGTGGCCAGCAGGTCAAGTTTGCAAGTGTTACCAAGGAGGTTTTGGCCTATTACATCAGAGAAGGTCGCCTTGCCCATCTCAAAGGCATTGCCACAGCCCCTAGATCTAATGTATAATCACTTTTTTAACAATAAACTTATTTCTTTCAAATATTTGATTTTAGCTTTATTTTTAGTATATACATGTTAAATATAGAGTTAAAATTTAAAAACAAAAATATCATCATTTTAGGATGTGTCAACTTTGGAGCTTTGCGCACTATAGTTATTATTATCTGTTTTCACATTTTTAATGCATATTTAAAGTTCTTGGATGATTTTGAGTCTAGCTGTATGCTTTTTTAAAACTTTTAATATATATATGCTTAATATAGAGTTAAAATTTAATATAAAAAATATCACTGTTTTAGGATATGCCAACTTTGGAGCTTTGCACACTATAGTTAGTATTAGCTGAACCCACATTTTTATTGTAGATTTGGAATCCTTGGATGATTTTGAGTCTATTAATGTGTTTTTTATAGTTTTAAAAATTATTTTGGGCTTTTATCAATATTTTAAGTTATCTGGCACAGCTTAGCCAGAAATCTGGGATAGGGTTTGAGATGGCATCTTTCTAGATAGTGTATCCCACCAGATTTGCAAAATATATTGTGGAAACGGTTTTCATAAAAGCATAAAATTATATGTTAATAAAATAAATTCTAATTTGTACACCTTAAATTTATTTTTTTAATTTGATTTTTATATTTATTTGACAAAAGCAATATCAATATATTTGCGTAATCCAGTATCAAGTGTTTGGGATAACTTCAAATGGCATAATAAAAAATATAAAATAAAATAAATAAATTACTTACCCATTGATGGTCTTGCCAAATGTGATTGTGGGCTTAGAAGCTTCTAAATATAAAATGTAATTAATAAATCTTAAACAGTAAATTAGATAATATAAAATAGTTGGACACGCTAAGCCTTTAATTGATTGGCTGTTTGGCTAGGCACACAGGGATGAACAAATCAGCATGGTTGTAGAATTTGGCCACAGTCTCAGCTGGGAGGATGTGGATCCCAGCCTGGAGCAAATTAAACAGGCCCTCAGTCCCAGTTGGGGTTCCTCACTTGACAACTTGCTTGTCTCCCAAAGACTTCCTTGATGGGATTTAGGAAGGGCGAATATGCTGGGAGGAAGAGAAGGCGTAAATTTGCCGTGGCCAATTGCTGGGGGCCCACAGCAATGCTGGTGTCAATTGATGGAAATTCCTCAAGAATATCAGCCACCTTATGGATACCAACATTGTCCAGAACAATTATGTTAGTGAAGACCAGGCTTGTAAGCCTCAGGTGCTCCTGGACCAATTAGAAAAATAATAGGAAGGTCTGGCTAATGTGAGATCCCAATATCATTTGATACAGCTCAACCCCCTTTGGACCAAGGAGAGCCACCATTAAATAGGCTATGGTGCGGACTGCAGCACACCAAGCCATCCTGTCATTTGAGCCTTTGGCAACATACCCATACCCATTGCGCATTGACAAGGTAAATGCTGATTTGTCAATGTAATAGAATTTGACCGTCCCCTTGGCTTTGAGAGCAGTGTACGCCTCTGCGTATTTTTTCCAGACGTCAATGTTGGCTGGACTATTACAATTTCATGGGAATACCCCGAGCTTTTTCCATGAAAACTGCATACCCTTTACCAAATGATAATAAAAGGAAATTGAGGCCTCAACCCCAAAAGTAGATTTGACCATAGCCTGTATATTTGCCAGTTCAAGATGACAATCTTGGGTTATCCACTGGAAGATTGCCCATTTGTGCTCCTTGGTGAGCATAGTGGAAACACGCAAGGATTTCTCTGCGGCAAGGACTCAGCCAATATTGATGAAGATGTTGAATGTCTTTGAGGCATACTTGGGATCCACCCCAACAAGGGCCGCAGCTTCCTTGTAATCACCCAATTCACACATTAGCTTAAGCAGGATGATGCATTTGATGTCGGGGATGCGCTTCTGGGTGGTCTTTTTAGTGGTGGGGATTGACTCATTGGCATTGGGCACAACACAGGGCATGAATACCTTGGTGTAGAAGGCTGCAACCTTTTTGAGCACTAACTGTCCCTCATCAGTTCTGAAAAACTCAGGCTCATTATCCTCTTCCTGATTGCCATAACTGATGTAGGGCTTGTAGCTAGTATTAAGTACAGGCTTCACCTTCTCCAGCATGGCTGACGGGACCAACTCTTGCCGGTATATAACGTCAAACACATACAAAGTAAGTTCTTCCTCCTTGTTTCTAACCATTTTTGTTGTAGTAACCTTGGTGGGCTTCTGGGTCAGCTTGGGGACCCAAGGGTTGATGCTCTGCACCCTAGCAGCTTGTGCTCCTCAAACCAGCTGTGTCAGTGCAGCATCACTATCAAACTCTCCTCTCCTGTCTCCTTCCTGAGTAGGCATTTGTGTTGCACTAACTCTGTTCTTTGACCCACAAGGGCAACCACAACTGTGGCACACAATGGGTGCAATGGTACTCTGTTGCTGTGTTCCTTCCATTTTACAATTTAATAAAGTACTAAATAAAATTCAATTAAGTTACTCCCTAATTTTAATTTTTGCTTTTATCTGAATATAGATATTTAATTAATATTTTTCCCTCCCAATATCCCAATTATAGATTTTTAGTTCTTAATTAGTTGTTTCTGGCTTTACAACACAAATTTTAGAACACCCAACATACTTTTCACCCATTTTCCCAGATTTTACGCCAAATTAAGCACCCAACACAATATTTTTAAAATTTATGTTTCAGATCTTGTGTCTTATTTTAGATACATTGGTATCATTCTTGATTACAACCCATTGCACACACTGAGTGAGTGATTTTGTTTACATAGCAAGTTACTATTGTGTTTTGTTTTTGGATTGAGTTTTGACACACCACGCTTGGGTGTATTTTGTCACCAATTCACATAGTAAATATATGTACACCAAAAGTTAACTCACACCATTTTGTTTGTGAATCCATGTATTTTGGATTATATTTTGAATGGTTTTGCTTTGCGCGTGAGCACTTCTTTTTGTGTTGACCCATTTTGCCCATTAACACCACAAAACCCTGTTAACAGATTGTATATTTTAACCTGATAGTTGTATTTTGTTTAAATATGAAACTATTTTTTTTAAAATCTGAGCTATTTTCAGTTGTTGCCATAGCTTCTAAAACTACTGTATAAGGTAGAATTTAGCAATCTCCTTTCCCATGATTGGCCCTAATTAGAGCTCTCTAACTGGATAGTGCGCTTTTGGCTGAATAACATTAATTTAGGATAGAGAGTATATGGTGTATAATAGCCAATTCAATTCAATATCAAGTTACAAATTTCACAGCATGTAATTATCATTTGAATTGTGGTTTCAAAAGGGATTATGCGCTGTTTAGCTGCAAACCACATACAGTGGTTCTCAAAGCTATGGAGCTAAGCAGAAAAAAACTGGGATGGAAATGAAATCACTTCATCTGATAGTGAAAAAACTCAGGCAGAGACAAAACAGAGGTGAACCCAAATCTAGTGATGATCAACATGAATTTATTGGATTTTAACTTTGGTTACATCTTAGTTGTTTTTGCTCACAGATGAGTTATCTTTTGTTAAAAATGTGGTGTTGACCCCCAGAAAGATTCTGTACAAGAAACCCTGTACTAGTTGAGTTAGCTATCCTGGCACTCAAAGCCAAATGCGGAAGTCAACTCAAATTAATAAACCAGGGAGCAAGAATCCAATACCAATCTTAATACAGTGGCAAAACAATTCAGCACTTCACTCACTAGTAGGAACAAGCCGCCTCCCTTGCTATATGAATGATTGATCCACAGAAATATTGTTCCTCTTAAGCAATCACTACAACTAGATAATCCCAATATCACAATAAAGATTATTAACTAGCTTCTAAACACTTTCCAATTGTAATCCTTAAAATATAGCACAGTTACAAACTTTTCTTAGTGTCATAGCTTTGAAAACTATGTATTTGCACTTTCATTAGGCTAGTGATGAAACTAAAAATAGTACTCACATCCAATTAATAGCACAGTCACAATAGGTCTGATCAACTGATGATTATAAGATGTAAAATTGTTACATTTAATAATATAAACTAGTGATAAGGAAATATGCAATCTTAAAGATCTGATGGCAATAATCAAACTGATAATTTGTAGTCAATCAGCCTAATATCACAATATGGAACTACCTTGCCTATAATGCTTCAAAATCCTGCTAGCCAAGTAAATTTTATACATTATGACTTGAATTATTTTAAGTAAGCTTATTGTTCTTTATTGGGGTTGAATATTCATTCTTACAGCTTTGCAACTGATTTGATAATTTTCTTCCAATTTTTTAGGCCTTAAAGAAGCTTGATAAAAGTGGCTTTATTATCAAAAGCTGTTTGTTATGAACTTTTGGGACCAGAAAGAGCCATGTGAAGCTGTTCATATCCTAACATGATAGTCAAAAGAAAACTCAGTATCATATACCTTTATATACTTTTTATAAATATATGCAGCTTTGTAGCTCAGCCTTGCAATGAAACATATATATTAACATTCCAAATCACATTTGTTGTAACATACAGAAAAGTTTCTATTGATTGATATCATTTTCACATGCACCAGCAAGATATAAGAATATATAGGAAGAGAGCTAAAAGTCAGCTGTGAAGAAAATATCATGGTAGGTCACTTCAAAATTTGGCAGGGTTGAGAAAATAGGGATACACCATCAAATAGTTTAACCATTATCATGTACCAAAGATCTGAACTTTAAAATTATAAAATAATAAGCTGCAAGAAAACTCATTGGTAGGATACACATAGTGTAAAAAATCAAAAAAGCCAGTGATTGTTAAATATACACAGTTTTTTTTATAAATAAAGATTTGGCAAATAAGGCCCATGATTTCCTTGATCTCAGTGATAAATACCACAGCAAGCAGCACAGTGGCTGCAGACAGTGCAAAATCAATTTTGTGGGCTGCAATGAGACAGAAAGAAGCATAGGGAAGCAGGAACTTTATTTTCATGGAGCTAAGCTTACCAAATCTTCAAAAATACAGTAGTTTTCAAACCTGTTAAGATAAACGTATATTATTCAGTTTAGAATGCATGAACTCAGTCACAAAACATAATTCAACTTGATAGATCTAAATAGAAGATCATTTCACAGAAAATGAGCACTATTTGAAAAAAATGTCTAGTAACACAACAACCTATTCAAACTGAGGACAAATGCTTAACAATTCAACAATGAGTGTACCAAACAATAGAACACATGAGTTTCAGTAACAAAACCAATCTACTATGTTTACTATGTTTTTGGTGAACACATGAAACTCAGTCACAAAAGTTATAAAAGTTGATCTATCAATAAGCCTTAATAGCAACTGAAACAGACAACGTAAATATCAAATATCAAAACACATAAATTAATCAATAATACTGTTATCAAAATGTCCTAATTAATAACACAATCTAGAATAAAAAAGGAATAAATATTCTAAGTGTCTGTTTTGGTATTAGAATCAATAAAAAATCAAATTTATTCAAACTCATAATCAACAGTGCACATTTACAACCAAAAATAATTAATATAGAAATCTAAAAATCTAATTTGAAATAAACAGTAGTGTCTACTAGCTTTCATGCTACTATATACAGAGTGATAAAATTATAATAAATAAATTATATAGATAAACTGTTTTAATTTTGATTTATTTTTATACCAAAATGGACACATTTCAATTACAGAGCCAATGATCCAAAAGAATGCACTGCAAATGTGGACGCCCTTGTGGGCCAAAAATTGAGTTAGTGCAATGCAAGTGCCTATTCAGGAAGGAGACAGGAGAGGAGAGTTCAATAGTGACGCTGCACTGACTATTGTGAAGTGATTGGTTGTAAACTAGCTGTCAATATACTCACACATTGATTCATTAAGCTCAGTGAACCAAAGAATGATGGTACTCTCACTCTGGATGTTAACTAGTCCAAAAAATCAACTAGGTTGTACTCTGAGTTCATATTAACTGATTATCATCTGATCATTAGTTTAATATTGGGCTAAGTAATAGAGAAAACTGGGATGTAACTAGAGGATCCTGGCATTCTGTGACTCTCATTAATCCCCTCTCTCACTATATAACTCTCTCCTTGATTGATTAAATAAAGATTGATTTACATAAACTTGTAACTTATTATATGCATTACGCTGAAGGATTTATCTTAGCTTAATCTTTAATAACACATAAGGTTGTATTTGAGTTAAGTGTTAGTAGCTATCAACCAACCAATAGCTGAAGTCTTGACACTGACACAACAGGTTTGAGAAGCACAACATGCAAGGGGGCAGAGCATCAACCCCCAGGTCCAGAAGATGACCAGAAAATACACCAAGGTTGTAACCACTGAAAAAGTTAATGACGTCATCACCAAGAGGATGTCCTTGGTGTACAACCCTGTATACTGCTACAATGGTGTTCCCACAGCCCTACTGAAGAAGGTTAAGCCAATCCTTGACACCATTTATGAGCCTTACGTGAGTGATTCCAACAAGAGAGACAATGACAAGCTGCCCAAATATTACCAAACCACAAAAAGGTCAGAAGATTCTCAAAAAAGTTGCTGAATTCTACAGCCAAGTGCCTATGCCCTGTGTTGTGCCCAATCCTGATGAGTCTTTTCCTGCCTCCAAAAAGGCCAAGTACCATTTCATCCCCAATTCCATCTGTGAGGCTTTCATTAGGAACATGGAGGAGACCACTGACTACAGGAAGGCCGCAACCATTGTCAGGATCTTGGAAAAATCTGGCCATGAGCTCTGCACAACTTACCTGAAAACAGGTACTGTTTTACTTTTGGAGAAATCCAATAGTAAACCAGCTCTATTAGTCAAGCAACACCTGTGGGCCATCTGACAGTGGATCAAGCAGAGCTGCCAACTTGAACTGGAAAACATTTAGTTGATGGTTGAGTACGTTTTTGGAATCCAGGCTTTGGTTTCCACTTGCTACAGAGTGGTGAGAAAATTAAACTTTTCACAGAAGAAACTCAGTGTATCTCCATACAATCAGAATAGCCCAGACATTTTTGTCTACCGCCAGAAATACACCAAGGCAGTTACTGCTCTCAAGGAAAAGGACACAGTCAAGTTCTATTACATCTATTAGTACTTCTTTGAGTGGTCAATGCATAATGAGTATGGGTATGTCCCCAAAGGTGAAAAGAACAGCATGTCCTGGCATGTGTGTCATGATCTGAGGCGCAGCACAGAGTTATAACAGGAAATCCTAACCTTAGGATTGGATTTGTACTAAGACTTGGTTAAAATGGCAGGGAAGGCTATGCAACTACCTTGTGACCCCAAATTGAATAATATCTGCTAGACGTGGCTAGAGAGGCACCAAAGTACGTGAAGACACAAAGACAAAAATGTGAATAGAACTTAAGTTTATTGGGTGAAAAGATTGGGATTATATACTGTGTAGCTTTACCACAAAACAGTACATGGACGATAGGATCACTTACCACAAGCATGAGTGGGGCAAGTGAGTAGCGCAGAATCAGGAAACTGAACAGTCAAATTTCCCAATTTGGATCCAGACTCATTTTGAAGGGCAAAATCAAAAGAGAGATATTCATCCTCAAAATAACCCATTGAAGGCAAAATCAAAACACAGTGAATTGCAACATTTACAAAATTTCCTCCCTCTAGATTGGCCTTATGGGGCGGTACTTGCAGAGGAACTTGGCATGCACACAAGCAAACAGTCAACCACTGGAAAGGAGTTTCACAGTGTATTCTGATCCTTGTTTGAAGGTCACTTCCAAGGGCCCAATCCACAACAAGTCTAGCTTATGAGTGTGTCCACCTACTCTGTGATGATAATAAATAATGTGGTCCCCAATGTTGAACTCATATAATGAAGACCGTCCATCATTGTTAGGAGAGAGCTCAAGCATCTTGGTCTCATATGTGGTTGTGTAGGCAGCGGCCTGAATATCAATGATACAATTGAATAGATCTTTGATATGGTTGTCTGGGTCCATGGCCTTATCAGAGGAGAGTAGGGGGCCCTCAAGAGCAACAGAGTGGTGGCTTCACAACCATACAACATAGCAAAGGGGAATACCTGGTGACACAATGTTTACTAAGACAATAGGCAAAGAGAGCAGCAGGTAAGTTTAGATCCAAGTTTGTAGCATCAGAGTAGGTGAGTTTCCTCATGATAGAAACCAGAGTGGAATTTGCACGCTTGAACGCCCCATTGGTAGAAGAATTATAGGGGGCAGAGAACAACTGGTGAGACCCCAAGGCTTCAAAAACAGAGGTTATCAATTTGGCGTTGGAGTTAGTCCCATTATCATATAGCAGCACTTGAGGACAACCATGGCAAAAGAATACATCCTGTAGCAGAAAGGTGGTGGTTGTCTTGGCGGTAATGTCCTTAGTAGGGCGAGCTTCCACCCACAAGCTAAAATGATCAACAGCAATTAGGATAAAGCAGCAGCCAGAGCAGAAGCAAGTAAGAGGCCCTACAGCGTCAATGCTGACAGTGTGAAATGCATGTTGCAGGGGGACTAGCTTGAACTTGTGTTAGGCAGCTCGTGGTTGCTGGAGCTGGCAATTGTGGCAACTAGCAATGATATCTGGAATCAGCAGGCAAAGGGTTTCCCAGAAGTAGTTTTTCTGGAGCCAGGCATAGGTCTTGGCAATGCCTCTGTATCCTGTCTCCTTATGAGCTTGAAGCACCAACAAAAGGCAAAGACTAGGCTGTACATAAGGCAGGTAGTGGACTTGTACTTTCTTAAAAAGAGACTGTCAAAAATGAGGGTGTCTTCAGATAGCTTAGCAAGGGCAACTCAAACTTCCTCAGTCTTGCTTTCCCATGATGAAGGTTATTCAATTAGTTCATCAACCATTCAGCTTCAGCAAGATGTAGGGCAAGGATGGGCATTATGGACAATCTGTCAGCGTTTTGATGTTGAATCCCGGGACGGTGCAGCACAGTGAAGCGTAACCTTGCAGGAAGAGAGCCCATCTAGCTAGTAGCCCTTCTGGTTCCTTAAGTTGTTGTAACCATTTAAGCAAAGCATGGTCAGTGACCACAGTAAAATGAGTGCTGTACACATAATGGCAGAACTGCTTGACAGCATGTAGCACAGCAAGGCACTCTTTATCTGTTACACTGTAGTTCTTACCATGCTTGTTCAGGACACAAGAGGTATATGCTACAGGGTAATCCACACCTTCATCATCTAGTTGAGCCAAGATGGCTCCAATGGCCAGGTTTCTAGCATCAGTATATAAGATAATTTCCTTATCATAGTCAGGAATACTAGGATGGGAGCCTCTTTGAGTTTTTGCTTGAGAGTCTTGAAGGCTTGTTGTTGGCTGGCAGTCCATTCAAAAGGGACATTACACAACAGCTGAACCAAGGGCTTGCTAGTGTCAGCAAAGTCAGGGATAAATTGTCTGTAGTATCCTATCATGCCCAGAAAGACTTGAACTTCTTGCAGATTGGTGGGCGGGAGCATTTTTTCAATGGCCTCAACTTTCTTGGTCATGGGACAAATCCCCGTCTGGGTCACCTCATGACCCAAGAATTCAAGGTGTTCCTTAAAGAAAGCACACTTTGATGGTTTTAACTTAAGGCTAGCCTCTCAAATCTTTATGAACACTTCCTTAAGGTAATTCAGGTGATCTGTAAAGGTAGTGATGAAGACATGATATTGTCTAAGTACACTAGGACACAGGAGAGCTTCAAATCTTGAAGGATAGAGTTCATGGCTTATTGGAAAGTAGCTGGAGCATTGAAGAGTCCTTGTGGCATTTGAGTGGGCTCAAACAATCCTTCAGAAATGATGAGTCCAGCCTTCTGTCTATCCTCAGGAGAGAGATTTTTTGCCAGTATCTAGAGGCTAGGTCCATAGAAGAGAAGAGCTTGGAGCCCCCAAGGCAACAGAGAGCATCATCAATGTGTGGTAAGGGATAGGAATCCTTTTTTGTTAAAGAGTTCAATTGTTGGTAGTCCATCACAATCCTATGACCTCCATACTTCTTTTTTAGTATGACCAAGGGGGAGGCCCATGGACTTTGGGAAGGAGCAAGCAGTCTAGCTTCTAGAAGTTGTTTGAGCTCTTTAGACACCTGAGCATCCTCTACTCAACTGCGGCGGTAGGGTTTAGCGGAAAGGGGGGAGCATCACCAGTATCAATCTGGTGAATGACACCTTTAGAAAGACCATAATCAGTGCTATCTTTAGCAAAGGTATCTGAAAATTGGTCTAGCAATTCAAGCACCTCCTTCTATTGTACTAGAGATAGCTGTGGGAAATCTTGTGAAGTGAACAAGGATAAGACTTGGGGTTTACCTTCAGGTAATTTAAAATCCTGGAACTACCAAAGGGATGTAATGATAGGACGTCAGGAGCATTCAACAACTTGCCATAACCAATAATCTGTCCTCTAGACACATGTATGGAGAGGATGGTTAAGTTGGTAACCAGCAATTGAAAAGGGTCCTTATGAGAGACGTCCAAGATTCCCAGGCATAAGTAGGGCTCATTGTGTTATAGTGAGGGAGAGGAGTACAGCTCTAAGAAATTCCGCTCAGGTAGTTCATATGATATCTGGGAGTCTATGATGGCTTGAGATTCAGGAGGGATAGTCAGTGAGGAACTGCCCAGGAGAGGAATCCCCTCAGACGCAGGGCAAGCCATGGGAGGACACTTCATTTTAGATGAGTGGGTACAGTATTTTAGGGTGAAAATACCAGTGGGATATTCTAAGGCACATGTCTTGAGGCACTTCCTGGGAACTTTAACAGGCTCTTCAAAGATCAAGGGAACTTTGTACCCTAGGATAGAGAGGTAGTCATCCTTCAGGTTGATAATCCCATTGTATTCCCTAAGAAATTGAGTACTAACTAGGAGGTTGTAACTCTCATTCTCCAAGACAACAGCAGGCACAGCCAAGAGTAGCTTGCCAAACCACATGGAAAGAGCAGAATAGGTCCCTATAGCATGAGTCAGGGATAGCCCAGCTGTGCCATACAACTGGTGATAGTTGAGGCTGGGGGCAAGCTTGAGCTTTTTGACAAGCTTTGAGGAGACAACATTAACAGGAGATCCAGTGTCCAAGACGGCCTTGATTTTCACATTTTGAATGGATATTTTTACATGTGTGGTAGTACAATCAAAGGGGAGAGGACTTCAAGAATGTCTTGGGCTTCTGCCAGTTCTTTGTCTCACTTTTTAATCATGCATCTGAGGCCAGGAAACTCCTTATAAACCGTCTGGAGAGGAAGCAAGACCTAGACATTCTTAAATACAGCATCAGAAACCTCAGCAGCTTCCTCAGATGACTCTACAAGCATGGGGATCTCTTAGCCTGAGTGAGGTAGGGGCGCAAGACAATTTCTTTGGCTTCAGGCAAAGGCTTAGCGGTAGTTGTAGTCTTTCCTGAGCGTAGTTTATAGGGGACTGTAATGGTCTCAGGAACATCCAGAATAGAGTACCCATATGCATCAGCGTTGTCAATATCAGAATCATACAGGTCAGAGTCATCAGAGATATTGTGAAACAAGAGGAGGATAGGAGGAGCCTCATTATCAGCAGGCTTGAATTCAGCCATAGAGGAAGGGATTGGAAGAGACTGGGATGAATTGTCAACTGAGAGCATCTCTGCCTCTAGGTTGACTGTTCTTTTTCCGCCTGCTCCTTGGGATCAGCCCCTTCAATCCAAGGGTTGATGCAGACTCAAGAATGGTGACCTATCTGTCCTCAGTTACAGCACCCTTGGTGTTGAGGAGGGTTCTGTGAGTTCATGGTGAGGATATGCAGCCCACGCGAAGACAAACCAGAGGTAGAAGCAGCACAATTCTCCTGAACAACTTCTCCAGAATAGGTAAGATGCATATCCTGAAACAGTGTCTTTATGCTCTTCATGGAAGAAAGCATGGCTTTATGGGACTTGAAGTGAAGACACAGGAGCTGGTTAACCTTGAGGGCTTGAGCGCAAGCCATATACACTTCATGCGCCGTCAATTGTCTGCTTGTGATCAGCTGCTGTCCTTCCATGTAGAATATATCTGCAAATTCAGCTAGGGCCTCCTTTGGCTTGAAAGCAATGTGTATGAAGGAGTCCTTTTTTACTTCCAATCTAAGGTCACCACCAAATTTGTCAATCAGAAGCTGCTTCATTTCTTCCCATGTCTCAATGATGGGCAACTCAGGCACTACTACCTCCTGGCAGGTTGGGTGCAGACAGGTTAGAATGTGTTCCTTCTTAACCTCATCTGAGGCTCATCTCATGGCAGTTTAATAGATAGTTAGGAAAGCTGCAATGGTCAAGGTTTTGGGGTCAAAGACGTGTTTAAAGGTAGGTTTAGGTGGCCTCAGGAGATGGACCACCATTGTTACTGTCAAGCATAATTATACACGGGTAGAACTCTTCTTCATATTCAGAGGGGGCTGTCTGGCCCACAGTTGACAAACAATCTCTCCAAGAGTAGTCAAGGTTTCAGAAGTGTGGGTGACCAAATTTTTAACCAATGTGGTCTGTTGCTCAGTAACGTCTAGGCACTGGTCCTGAGTTGTTACTACTGTGGAAAGTTCAGCCAACCAGGAGGTAAGAGAAGGACCCACCAAGAGGCAAGGCACAAGCCTGTCATTTACCAAATCAATCACTTAACTCAATTCTTGTATGTCTTTGTCAAGCTCAGAATGATCTTGTTTCAAGTGATCCACTTCATTAGCTAGAGCTATCAACTCCCTAGAACAGTGAATATGGGGGGGCTCCTGACAAGCCAGGGCAAAAACCATCTTCATCAATAACCCTGGTTGAACTAACAGAAGAGGCCATCACCTCACGCAAAGTAGTGACCTCTTGTTGCAATTCAGCAACTTGAGTTGTAAGAGCAAGCGCTTGAGTATCTTGCTGAGGGACTTTGGTAGGCCAATCCTGACTGCAAGTGGACACTCTTAACTCTTGAATGACATCCCACAGTTTCTGCTCTCTATCTGCCAAATTTTCTGATGGAGGAGAAGGCAGGGCATCAGGTTTGGGTGTAGACTGTTCATTTACTTGAGTCTGGTTTGGCAATAGTAGCGGTGACAGCAGCTCTTTCTTGATCAAATTTCTTGCCAAGTTTGCAGAGGCCTTTAGCAGCAATGGCTTTTACTTGTTGTAGTTGGTTAGAGGAGTAAGCACTGAACTCGTTGAGCTGCTGCACAAGCCATTCAAAATGGTGAGATAGGCGTGCAGGATGGAAACTACTTGGGTGCGCCAGGGCTTTTCCAACTGATGAAACTCATGTAGACGCTCTCTGACGTACTCAGGGATAGACTGGCGCATTTGCTTGATGGAGTTGACCAAGTAATCCTGGGAGGTGACAGAGTTGTGCTGATTGTCTGATACCAAGAAAAACAGGGAGTGAATCCACTGCTGGTAGGCCAGAAACTGATCCCAGTGATGAGTGACAGCCGCTTGTAGGGATGATATCTCCTGGACATGGAGTCCTAATACCATCTGATGATGGGCTAAGGCGGGTTTTACAAAGGATGACAATAGGTGTTCAGTGGTGCCAGCCGCTGAGAGGAGATGCTGTGGAAATTGTGGATCCACAATCAGTTCATAGTATTCTGATCAACTGAACTGAAGCTGGAGGCAAGGGATGACCCCATCACGGGCTAATCCAAGAGCTACTGCCATGACTTGTTCCAAGTCAGGGGTACCAAAAGGGTAGGCCACTAGGCAGGGACTATTCCTGGGGTTCAGTACAGTAGGGACAATAGGCAGATTGGCAATGACTTTTTCAATAGGAGGACTGGTAATTTCAGGCAAAGTTGGCTCTTGTATGGGAGGAAGAAAAGGTCCTGAAAATGTGGTTGCAAAAGGGATAACCAAGGGGCTTACAGCCCCTGTAGTGAGCATCATTTTTTTGTGATCTGAGGCGCGGCACAGAGTCACAACAGGAAATCCTAACCTTAGGATTAGATTTGTACTAAGTCTTGGTTAGAATGACAGGGAATGCTATGTAATTATCTTATGGTCCTAATTGAATAATATCTGCTAGTCATGGCTAGAGAGGCGCCAAAGTACGTGAAGACACAAAGACAAAAATTTGAATAGAACTTAAGTTTATTGGGTGAAAAGATTGGGAATATATACTGTGTAGCTTTACCACAAAACAGTACATGGACAGTAGGATCACTTGCCACAAGCATAAGTGGGGCAAGTGAGTTGCGCAGAATCAGGAAACTGAACAATTGAATTTCCCCAATTTGGAGCCAGACTCATTTCAAAGGGCAAAGGCAAAAAAGAGAGATTTGTTCTCAAAATAACCCATCAAAGGCAAAATCAAAACACAGTAAATGGTGGCATTCACAACAGTGCAGCTGTCTGGTCTGTTGCCTATTCAATGTTAGCCCTTCTTGGTCCCCTTGGCATGGAGCTCTATCAAATAATCAAGGGTTTTAACAAAAGTGGGACTTTTTTTAGAATTTCTTTTATTGGTTTGAGAGCACCTCCAAGTAACCAGTTTGGGCTTCACCAATGTCATTGTGTTAGATAACATTGGACTCCACAAGATGGCAGATATTTTCAAATGAGTTCCCAATGATTGAGCCTGGAGTTGAAATTGCCTCCCAACAATTGGCCACATCCACTTTGCGTCTTGTCTTCCTCCCCTCCTATTCCCCATTCCTCAACCCAATTGAGGAGGCTTTGGGTGAATCAAGAGATTTTTCAAGAAAGGGGCACCACCTGGGCCCAATGGTTTATTTAATTTGCTGCAGGTTGGTGTCCACACCCTCCCAGCTGAAACTGTGGCCAAATTCTATGGTCACATAGATTTTTTCTCCCTGTGTGCCTTGCCCAGCAGCCAATCAATTAAAGGCTTAGATATTCTTAATGTTTTATTTCCATTTTATTTTTTAATATTTGTTTTTATTTAGTTTAATTTATTTCAACTTTATTTCTGTGATTCTGTATATTGCATCAGGTATAATAGAAATTAAAAAAACAAAGCCAATTGAATGAATGAATGAATGGAAACTAAAACACAGAAATATATATATTTATTATTATGATTTTATTTAGGGTAGTTTTATACATTTTTATATGATTCCAATTATCTACCATCATGTTTATGAAAATTAATAAAGCAATAAGGGTGAATGAATGAACATACAGAAATATTTATTTCATATGAATTTATTTTATATGATTTTATTTTTTAAGTATAGATGATTTGATTAGATTATACTGTAGAGAAATTATATATATATAAATTAAAAAATTAATTAGGTTTAGAGTTTTATTGGAGGTGGGAGCAGAGGAATTCAAGGACAATGCATTGAAATAGTGTCAAGGGTCTGGATGTACAAGTATTCCAGCTATTGCCATCACACCTAACATCCAGTTATTGCCCAATTTGGTGCCTTTCCAATATACCATTTGACATACCGGAAATGGCAACAAACCAATATTACATGACTTTCCAGGTATCCAGAAACTCAAACCCATCCAGCACATGACCAGCCCCTGGGTTTGATCCAACTAAAAATCCTGCCACAGCTAAAGCTATATAAGTCTAAAGTATTATCCAATAAAATATACTTCTTCTCCTCCTACTTTTATATTTGAAGCTTCCCCAAAAAAGGCGCTCCTTATTACTGGTAGCACTACAGTTTTTTGACCACACCAATGAAAGAGAAAATGACTGACCAAAACCCACCCACCTTTGCTCATGTACTCAACCAGGCCACATCCCAGGAGATCTGGAAAACGTACTTCTGCGCCCACAACATTGATGAAGATATTCCTAGTGGATGCACTGGATTCAAAGGTCTGGTCATGCCCAAAGCATGTGCCAAGATAATTCAATACATTTGCTCTCTTCAACCACAAACAAGCACACAACCACCTATCACAGGTGAAGTTACCAACACCAAATACATTGGTATTGACAAGTTCTTTGGTAAAAACAAAGAAAACGTCATCAACTGGCTAGACCACACAGCCGCCAAACTCTGCGCCAGCTGCATCCCCCACAAAAAATGGGTCCAGGAAGCCAACAAGCGCCTATACAAGGCCACAGCTAACTGGTTTGCCACCTGGTTTGGCTCACAAACCAACGACCAGACTGACAACTGGGAAGAGTTCAAAGCTAACATCACCCACAATTTCTGCGTCACTGAATCCCTCCAAGACATTGCAATACAGCTCAGTGATCTCCCTCAGAAGACCACTATTGCAGCTTATGTCAATGAATTTGAGGAAATACACTGTAAAATTCAAAACCCAGCACAAGCTGACAACGTACACACCAGAGCATCATTTATCAACATAATGAAACCCTCTGTTGCTGCCCTCATCCGCCCAGAAGCAAATACCTCCATGCCTGCGCTCATTGCTGAAGCCAAGCGCGCTGAAAAACGCGCCAACATGGAATATGCTGCACACAACGGCAACCGCTCCTCAAACAGCAATGGCAGAGAAAATGCCAATGGCAACAAACGCCAAAATACCAATCATAACAACTGAAACTCCAATTGTAACAATGGTAATTGTAGCCAAAGCACAAACTGCTCCTGTCCCAAGAAAGAGGACACTGCCAAAGTTAGCAACGCTGAAGTAGCAACCTGCTACAAATCTGACCCCACATTCTCTGACCTCAAAGGTCTCAAAACAGAGAAACAGGGAAAAGAGGAGAGGGAACAGGCTTAAGTGCCCCTGTCTCCCCCCAACTTGACAAGAAGAAGTACCAAGACACAAACTTTGCTGCTTGCATCCAACGTGCCCCACAATCCCCCATTTTTATGAACATAAAAATTAAAGATTGCTCACAACTTCTTGTCTATCCATACACTTACAAATCTCATACACATAAATTTTATTTGACTCTGGTGCACAACACACTATGGTTAGCAAACCTTTTGTAACCAAGTACAAAATACCAGTTGTCAAATCCAACTTCAAATACGCCAGAATGGCAGGCAAATCAAAATTTCTACTTGAAGGCAAAACAACTCCCTTCAGAATTGACCTCCAGGGCATTTAAACGTTCATCAAAGGACTTGTCATGAACAACATAAACTACAACATTGTAGCAGACATGGACTTGTTCACCCAAGTGAATCCCAGCATATGTTGGAAAACAAAAACCATGACAATAAAGCGCAATGGAGTCAATTTCAACATTCTCAAAGAACCCAACAACCTCATTCTAAGAGACACAGTATTTGTCCAAGTCATAAATCAAAATGACTCTGAACATCTAACCAAAGACAGTAACCTCCACATAATGAGGTACTCCAAATTTAATAATATACAAACACAAAAGATCTAATGCCCAGAACTTGCGGCACTCCTAAATGAATACACTCATGTATTCAAGGAAGAAATCACATAATTACCCCCCCAAACAAGAGGTCAAACATGGAATTGACTTATGCAAAGCCATGCCCAAACCTTCACCCCTCTACAGACTCTCTCCCATGGAGACCCAAACACTTAAAACCCACATTGAGGACAAACTAGCCAAAGGATTCATTTATCTGTCTGAATCCCTGTGGGGGCAGCGGTGTTCTTTGTAAAGAAGAAAGAAGGATCTCTTTGCTTAGTTACTGACTACAGAGCACTAAACACAAGTACAGTAAAGAATAAATACCCACTTTCCCTCATAGAAGACCTATTCACAAGGCTCTACAGAGCAAAATTTTTCTCAAAAATTGACCTCACCTCAGGTTACAACCAAATTTAAGTAAAAGAAAAAGACATAAAAACTGTGTTCTGTACACAATTTGGATCTTTTGAATGTAGGGTAAAGAACTTTGGGATGACCAACGCTTCCGCAACATTTGTCACTATGATGAGCCAAGCAATAAATGGTCTCTCAATTGCTTATGCTACCTTGACAATGTCATCACATTTCCAAAAATCAAAGAAGATCACCTCACACATGTCTGCAAGACACTCAATCAACTTGCAAAGCACAAACTATACACTAAGCCTAGTAAGTGCCAATTTATGGAAAAGGAACTCTTGTTATTGGGCCACATTGTCTCTGACGGTGGCATCAAAGCAGACCCAGATAAAATAAAAGCCATAAATAACATGCAACGCCCCACCTCTGTGAAACAAGTTATATGCTTCCTTGGTATGGTAGCTTACCTAAGGAAATACATCAAAGACTGCAGAAAGCTCACTGCACCAATCAATGACCTAACCAAAGATAATGCCAAAAAGAAATTCATCTGGACTCCAGAATGTGACAATAATTTCCAACTATTAAAGCAAGCTTTGATCAAAGCACCAATCTTGCAATACCCTAATAACAACAGGTGCTACAAGCTTGAGTCAGACGCTAGTGACACCACCATTGGCGCAGTCCTACACATCCGCCAGCCAAGGCAGCAAGATTTTCTGCCAGTATGTTATAAAAGCAGAAAACTAACAAACACTGAGCAAAGGTACCCAATACATGATAAAGAATTGCTAGCAATATATCACGCATGCAAGAAATGGAGATGTTATCTCAAAGGACACTTAAACGTCTGAGTGCTAACTGACCACAAATCCTTAATCTATTTCAAAACTCAGAACGCACTTGCACGGTGCCAAGCCAATTGGATGTCCTTGCTGGAACAGCATAACCTGAACATCCAATACAAAAAGGGGCAGAGCTGGTCACAGCTGATGCTCTCTTTAGGCTATGCCAGCCAAGAGAGGATCACCCTGACCACCTGGACCCTGAATGGCCCAACCTATACAACACTGAGTACAAAACAAAAGGAAAGGATCCCTCCACACATCAACTAACCCATGATACACCAGTAAGGAATGAAAAACATTTCCATGTATCAAATGGCACAGTATACCAAATCATCAAGGATAAACACATTCCATACATCCCACTCACAAAAAGAGCTGACACTATACTAAGACACCATTGTCTGCTAGGACACACAAAGGCTAACAACCTATATCTCACATTAGAAGAGATAGTATGGTGACCCAACCTGAAGCAAGACATAATCAATGCTCTAAAAAAGTGCACAGTATGTGAAGAATACACCAGCACCAAGGTGCCACAGCCAACAGTTAACAGTTAACCCAGTACCTGACCCCAAACTATTTAAGGTTTGGGGACTGGACGTAGTGGGACCCTTCCCAGAAACCAAAACAAATCAATGTTTCCTAATTGTAGCCATTGACTTTGCCACATGTTGGCCCATCTGCTGGGCAACAAAAGATCACAAGGCAGAAACAATAAATTGATTCATCAATAAAGCAATCATAGCAGACTACAGCACTCCAGACTACATCATAACAGATGGGGCAAAAGAGCTAACAGGCCACGTAGTAAACAACAATCTAAAAATAAAGAACATCAAACACTCCACAAATTGCCCTACGGCCACAGGCCAACGGCAGAGTTGAACACCTGAACGGCAGCCTTATCAGAACCCTGGAGAAAATAATGGATGTCAAAGCCAAAGACACATGGCTTCTCTATGTGTAACATGCATTACTAGTATCCTGGGTTTGTACCAATCAAGGGACAGGCTACTCACTGTTTGAACTAACATACAGGTACAAGCCAGAAATAGTCACCCGCAATAACCAACCATATGTGAATATCTCCCTGGGGAAACCTCCCACAGTAGAATATAAACCAGCTCTACAACACATACGCCTCAAAGCCAAACTGGCAGAAATAAATAGACTCAAAACTCAAAAGGTAACCTCAACAGAGGACTCACTCCCCATCAACTCCCCTGTTTGAACCCAGCTGAGAACAGAAAGAAGCTAGACTCAGTACACAGAGAACCAGGAAGAATCATCAGATACCAACCAGACAGGAACACCTACCTGGTTAAATTCCAGGGTGCCAATGAGCCCATCACCAAAAAGTACCACAGATCTCGCCTCTGCCCTAGCAAAGGAGAACACTTGACCCAGTTGGTGCCCACTAGTAAACAACTCCAGGAACATCAGGAGGCAGCTGTCAAGACAAAGCCCCCTCCTGATGTATCCAAGTAACCCCTTAAGGGAGGGGTGTGTCAAGGGTCTGGATGTACAAGTATTCCGGCTATTGCCATCACACCTAACATCCAGTCATTGCCCTTTTTGGTGCCTTTACAATATATCATTTGACATACTGGAAATGGCAACAAATCAATATCATATGACTGTCCAGGTATCCAGAAACTTGAACCCATCCAGAACATGTCCAGTCCCTGGGTTTAATCCAACTAAAATCCTTGCCACAGCTAAAGCTATATAAGTCTAAAGTATTATCCAATAAAATATACTTCTTCTCCTCCTACTTTTATATTCAAAGCTTCCCAAAAAAGGCGCTCCTTATCAATAGACTAATAATTTCTATTGAAAAAGCGTATGTTGACATTGAACCTGTACTATATAACTTGTGGTGGGTAGAATATGAGAGCATTGTGACACAATTGGCTAGGAGGATTTTTCTGGTAGAGCAGCCATCCCATAGGTGGCAGCAAGAATAACTGAATCCTGAATAACATGCTCTATTGAGATATATCCAGGGGCAGCTTTTTCCTGTCTAGTAAATGGTGTACTACATCCAGCTTTATTATCACATCAGACCAGTTGCAGGTTTCTGCTTTAAGCCACATCAATACAGCAAAAACTTGGTAAAAAATCAAGTGAAGTCTCCGCCCTGCAAAAAGGGCAGAGAACTCACAAAGTTTATTATATAGGGTACTAATTTTATTCTTAAAGGACATAGTGGCAAAGGTTTTTTCCATTGTTTTTGGTATACCAGTCTTTTCAGAGCACCAGTAGGCCCCAAAGTCTCCAAGGACGCCTACTACTGTAGGCATGACAGCGGCAGAACTATAGCTAAGTTTTGTTATTTTTTCATTGAATTTATTTAGGATATGTGATAGTGTGTGCTTGGTGGGATAACAGAAACATACTTCTTCTTGTCCTTTTTCCATCTTGGGTAGGTTTTGGTACAGCATAGCTTGGATGAAATCCCAGACAAGCATGACAAAGAGCTTGCAGAAGCCAGGGAGAGGAACATACTAGTTGAGTTGCAGGTTGGGGGCCGCGGCCAAAGCCGAGACCCACCATTTGGTGATGTCTTGCTTTGGTTGGAGTGATGTAAGCTGTTCTTGTTTGATAGGATAGTTTTAAATATATTAATCATCTCAGAGGTGGCAGCTGGCGTTAGGACCAGCTGACGCCCTATGTGGGGGACGTAGTTGCTGTAGAATGTTTGCAATATGCACGGTCTTAGATACTGGTGGACTTCTCCTTCTGTTTTTTAAATAAAAAAGTTAGTAAAATCTTTTTATTTGATGTTTTATTTTTACCTTCTTCTATATCTTTACCTTTTGCCCCCTTTACAGGAACTGCTTCACAGGACTTTTCACTAGCTGGTTCCTCTTTAGCTTCTGTTGGGTTTTGTTTCTTTTTATTTTTTAGCTGCTCAAACATCTCAGGGCCCTTTGACCAGGCCTCCACAGTTGCAAACCCCTGTGGCTTGAACTGTAGATTGGCAAGAACATATTTTTTTACGTTCAGGAGCCTGATTGCAAGTTTGTTGGCAGTATTGGGAAGCTTCTTTTTCACAGCATTCATAGTAAGTTTTTCTAATTTACTGCCTTCTAACACCATCTTCTTTAACATGTCCTTCACCTTTTGATTGACTTCCTTGATTTTAGCCACCACTGCGTCCAATTCCTTTATTAATGCCTTCAATTCTGCCATGTTTTCCTTGTACTTATCCCAGCACTTTTTGTACCAATAAAATATCCCAATAATTTATATTTTAAAAATTGGCGTACACTGGCAGATTCAACAGAAGAATTAAGAGGCAGGGGCACACACTCACTATGTGCTTTCAAACGTGAAGATTGTGAAAACATTGACCAAATTGGATTGTAATGATTAACTTTATTGGGTCCTATACAAGTAGGTAAAATTCTTCCCCTTAGTGTTTAATTCCAATGCCTTATATAGGGGTATTATCATATTACTAATCACCAGTCACTGACAATGTCTTCTAGGACATTCCAGTGCACTGAAGAGTCTTGGTTGTGCTGGTGAAGAAAGGGACAACTTTCCATTTTAGGGCACAATCCTGCAATGCTGTGGCACCTAGTACAAGGGTGCCCCCTGCTAGCGCACCAGATATCACTTATATTTGGTATACAGAAGCTTCTATATTCAGACCTGGTGTCTCAGCATTATTTCCTCTCAAAGCTGGCGCCTCAGCGCTCAATGTTAATTATTGGGCGCTCTGGCGCTTGCAATTAATTGTGTTAGCGCCTCAGCGCTTGATGTAAATTATTGCAGTGCTCTGGCGCTTGCAAATAATTGTACTGGCGTCCCAGTGATTGATGTAAAATAGAGTAGTGCTCTGGCGCCAAGAATAATTAATCCCAGCACTGTGGCGCTTGTTATTTAAGGTGGTGGCAGTGTGGCAAAATATTCCTTGGCAACAGCGTCATGGCCCACTAATCATATATTTAATTATATGGTAAGTTGACACTAATTTCCAAAAAGGCAATTGATTGGCCCTGGTTAATTGTCAATAGCTGTCTAATGAATTAAGCTTTCCACAATCCCTGGTCAACATATCTTCACATATCCCCCACTTGACCAGGGCTACCCTTCATTCTTTTCCTCATGAGCGCCCACAATAATAGCCAACCTTCCTTGCGCCAAGTCTACCAAGACCTCATGGCTGGTATGACAGATGAATATTGTAAAGTGTTTATGTGAATGCCGCGCTCTTCTTGGGTCCGTTTCCTGAACCAGCTACTTCCCGTTAACAGTTGTCAGTTGCAGGCCCAGGACTGCAACACCACAGTGGCAGGGTCAGAGTGTGGCACTATCACACATGTTGAAGGGGAAGAGGAGGCTGACTCTATTTTTGAAGAGACTGAGGCGCCCTTAATCCAACTTCCTTGCCTTGGTTTTGAGGATCTACAAGATTGGTCTGGCAATATTGTCCTCAAAACTTCTTCCTCCCCGCTTGTTGCAACTCCAAGGAGTTTCCCTCCGCCTACCCTACCATCATCAATATATTTGGGTTAAGTCATAACAAAGAGACATTATATGTGTATGTCCAGGCGTTGTTTGCCAAAGACAACAAAGTGACGCCAATCCACTTGGGAGCTTGTTACCACGGTAGTTACAACGCGGAGCAACTAATGGCAGCAGCGCCCATGTTGACACTAAAAATGTCAACAGTGGCCATGTTGACACTTTTAATGTTGACACTATAGTAAAGTGTCAACCCGGTTTTACTTAATGTTGTTTCCTGGATGTCAACACTTTTTTAATTAATGGCACACTTTACCCTGAACATTTTTAATATAAAAAAATATTTTAAAATACTTTATTATACTAAAATGACCCCAGAGAGCTCAAAAATGCAATTAAAAAATATATAAGTAATAAGAATAAGGAGATATAAGCAACTATTTTTCAGTTTACTATGTAAATTACACTCTTTATTATAAAATTATTTTTTATTCCCATAAAAATTAAAATTCCAATGAACAAAAATAAAGATATTTTATATATCATAATAACCACAAAATATAAGAAAATTCTAATTTTAATTTATTATACTTTATATAAGCATAACTGAAATATCTCATACCTTAAAGATAAATTAACAAAATATAAGATATTTCTTACAAAACCACATTAAAACTAAACATAAAGCTTACCATTTATACCTAAAAAAATTAGTACTATCCAAAAAAATTAAAAAATTAAAAGTTTAAAAGTAAAAAATATATAGGCAAAGCAAAGCAAGGTTTATTGGGCTAATTAAAGCCACCAGCAAGAGCAGTTGCAAAGTCCTCAAGGTACTTCTTTATCTATGCCACCTTGTACTTTTTCTTTACTACCTTCTGCACGTCCTCCTGGTAGTCCTGGTCCTTAGACTTCCTCTTCTTGGGGGCCACCTGGTGGCCAGGTCACAGAACTTGGAGACAGTCTGGGCCTGCTCCTCCTGCAGCTTCTGGAAGAACTTGTTGAACTTGGGGTTGGTCCCAAACTTGGTCTTCATGTGCTTGTGCCAAACCTCAAGGCTAGAGGTGATTTTCATCTCCCTCTTGAGGCAGGCGCCCTGGCAATTCCAAGGGGCAGTGGCCCTGCTCTTTCCTCTCCGGGCAGTCACCTTCTTGCCCACCCATTGCCACTCAAAGTACTACAGGTAGCCTTCAAAGATGGTGGAGTGCTTCTTGATATAAGCATCCTCCTGGAGGGCCTCAAAGCCAAGCCCAGTATGCTATGGGCGCACAAAAGCCAAGGCAGCAAACTGGGTCAGGGAAAAGCGGCACTTACCCTTACCATTGTTAAGATACTTGTCAAAAAGGTCCTTCTCACTCTTGAGATTCTTGACAAGGGCCTGCCTAAAATGAAAGAAGCAGCCCTGGACTTCTCCATCAAAGGTGGCCTGGAAGGCTCTGAACTGAGCCTGCTCAAAGTCCATTATTATAACCTTCAGCCCAAGTGAGCGCGCATGAGCTAGCTGCTCAGCAGCTAAGGTTGCCTCATCCTTCTCAGCGGAGGAGGGATTGGCCCTTGTGGTGTGGGTGGGAGGGGGGAGCTGGTTGGTGGGAAGGGAGCTCAAAGCATCCCGGACAATCTTGAAAGCTCTGGCATAGACCTCCGTCTTGGCACCAGGAAGGAGAAAGAAGACAAGGGGGATGACCTGTTCATTGAACTGCCCATGCAGGACCCAAAGCTGCTTAAAGAGAGGGGGGCAAGTAGCAAATGTGCCGTCGCACAGCCAGGTGGTAGCAGTGTTCAGCTGCTCCAGGTTTTGGGTTGTGGCGTAGGCTACAATCCTATCCTCCACTTCCTGCCCATTGTCATGGAGCAGGAACATCTCACCATCCTCTCTCTTCTTGAGGGCATTGGTGAGGACCAGGTCCTTGATGTTGGTGGTACTCTTGGCCAGAGGGTTTGAGGCTTGATGCCTATCACTCACAAACTTGACCAACTGATTGTGGGTTGGCACCCTCTTCAAGTTGGTAGGGGTCAGGTACTTGCAAGCAAGCACTGTCAGCTGGGTGGCAGAAAGGTCTTTGGAAGTGGGCATAATCTGCACCAGATATCACTTCAGGAGGTGGGAGATGGTTGTGTTGGGCAGCACACAAGTATGCTCACCCTTTATGGTTTGGACCAGTTCCCAGCGCTCAGTGTTGAGCCGCACTGAACAGGAGCCGTCCTCAGAGGTGTAATGCCGGCTCTTAAAGCCCCAGTTGGCATTGTTGCATGAGAAGATGTATCCATTGGCCACCATGGCCGGCCCACCTTTAACACTCATGATGGGGAAAAACTTGGGCAGGGTGGAAGGAACCTTGAACTTACTATCAACGTTGCAGATGTTGTGGGCCACAAGAGGGTCCCAAGGGCCAGCAGGAGCATGGCGGAAGCCAGGGAAGTAATTGGGGCAGGGCTTTGTATCATCCCAAGATGAGCTTGAAGGGGTAGAGTTTGGCGGGGGTAGGGAAGCAAAAGGAGGCTTGTCGTGGTGCTCCTCATGTGCAGGAGACTTATCCTTGGGTGGGGACTTTTGGGCTGAGCGCTTCTTCTTAGTTGGCTCCTTGTCAGAAGCCAGGTTGTAAAAACTGTGCTCTGTAAGAGAGCCATCAGTTTCCTCTCCCCCAGTGGAATGAGCAGGGCTCTTCTCAGGAGAGGGCTCAGGGGAGGGCTTGGGGGATGGTTTGGGGGTGGCCTTCTTTGACGAGACAGGCTTCTTCTTGGTGGCTTTGGTGGGCTTGGAGGGACGCTTGGTACCCTTTGGCTGCTTAGAGGTGTTCTTGTCCTAAAATAATAAGTAAAATGGTTTAACATAAAGCAAAGTATGTAAAAAAACAAACAAAACAACTTAAAAAGCATAATATAAAAGTAAATCTTAGATGGTTTTTATTGGCATTTAAATGTAAAAAATTATTTGTTTAGTTTTTATTTTATTAAAGTTATAAATAACAAGATAAAAGTTGATAGAAATATGTGAAAGTATTATTTTTAGATATAAATTTTATTTTAAAAATTAAAAAAATATAAAAGAGCAAAGTCAAAAATACAACATACCAAAAAATGAGAAGTTTTTATTATATAAAACATAAAGTTTTATATGTGAGAAGTGAAAAGCGTCGACATTATGATTGATGATTAGTAAAAAAAGCTGAATTCTCACTGTCAATTACAAAAATTGTAGACATTATTTTTGACAACATTCTCACTGTCAACATTATTTTGAAAATTTACAATGTTTTTTCATAGTACGCTTAATTAAATTTACGCAGGCTAGCAAAAAATTAACTGTATCCTGTGTATTTTTGTTCACATATAAAAATTAAAAAAAACATATAAAAATAAGTTAAAAAAGTATCAAGGCTCTTTATTTCTTTATTAAAAATTATATTTGGGTAGTGAGAATATGATATTTTACCATTGCGCTTAAGTAAAGTTGTTAAGAAGTTGTATTCAAGTATTGAAAAAGGTAAAGTGTCCACAACGTCACTTACAACATTCTTCATATGAAGTGGCATATTAATCTAGGGTTAGTTGTGCCACTCTAATTTGCTTAACTCCACCCCAGGGGGTGATCACAAGCAAATAAATGACATTTATGAGTGTTGACATTATTTTTAATAATAAATTCTATAGTAACTTACATAGTAACTCACACTTAAATTATTGGATTGCCGTTAGCCACCAATCCACTTAATATATTAAAGCCAGAATAAGTGCCACATATATATTTATAACATGAACATTCCAACAATCAAATATATGTGCACTGTGTTTTTCAATATAATAATTCAATAAAAAAATATTTTTAAATGTGCACTTATTTTTTTACTGTAGATGCTTCAGTTTTGTTATTAAAAATAAGTTATGCTTAAAAAGTGTCGACATTGACACTTTTACGTTGTGAAATTGAATAAAAAAATAAAATAATTTTTATTAGTAAACATAAAGGAAAAATCAGGTTAAATTGAGTTTTTAATTAAGCTTGATATTGAATTGAGTTGAGATGGCCACAATTTTGTTGTGTTTTCTGGGTTTGCACCCCTGAACGCTTTAAAAAAAAAGAATTAAGCTAGCGCAACTAGCAAAAAACATAGGAGATTTAGAGTTTTGAGTCAACAGTGGCCATGTCAACAAAGTGTCAACATGGGCGCTGTTGCCCAACTAATTGGGGAGGTTGACCTTTGTCTGCACATCACAGCCAAAGATACCAGTGGGTTTTCTTCACAGCACGTCTATACCCTCACCCAGCGCAATCAATACATTTGTGAGGTCACTTGCATCTGGGCATTGGAGTAGTCTGCCAATCCTGAGCTTTCCTGTACTCTTGGGCTGGACCTTCAGGCTAACACACCCCATTTTTTCTCCTTGGCCTTGTGTTTGTTTGTACAGGCAGTGAAGGATAACAACCCACAGTTGTATCTTCCCTTGGCCGTGCCCGTTGCCCACTTCATGTGGTATCCTCCCAAGGTGTGTTCTTCTGGCGCTGTGGGTTTTGCAGGGTATTGCTTTGAACACTTCTCCAGGCTAGCCTATCAGTCAAAGTTATCCTTACCAGCATGTTACTCCTACATGATGTCACAGTAGGTTCCATAAAGCCGGGTATTATCTGTCCAAGTAAGAAGGCTCAGAAGGCCGGGAAACCTGTATCAAAATTGACCAAGTTAACAGATTTAAACCAAACAGTCAATCAAAAATGGGTCACGGCTGCTCCAGTCTGTCAACTGAAATCAGCTCCCCCTTGCAAACTGATGTTGATAAATTGACTTAATATGAGGGCCACCCAATATAAGCTCATTAATCAGCATGGTTGTCAGAATCTGGTCATGCAAGGGTTCTTTGCAACCTGGACTAGATACTTACTTGAAGATGCCAAAGGAATAGAAGATCAAGACTCAGGTTCTATTGCTTAGTCAATTTTTCTGATATATATTGAATAATTTTCCCTGTTTCAACTCTAAGAGTTGATTCCTTCTAAATTTTCTCATTAAAAATCAATTATCCCAAGTTCTAATTTTAAATTTTAAATTTTAAAAATGCATCCTGTGCTTGGGTTGTTGCGGTATATCCCGTACAATCTGATTCTGAACAGAATCATTTCAGGAAGATGGGGCCCAGCATCTGGAACTTTGTTGTTGGTGCCGCAAAATGTTAATTTCATACCAGCCAATTTTGTAGCTCCTCCCCCCATTCTGGAAAATGAAAATTGTGTCACTTCTCAATGCCCAGAATTCTACGCTGAAGATGCATTTATGCTTTCCCAGGTCATTTATCTTTTTTTACTTTGGTTAGGACTGATTGTTCTACTTAATCCTGGAGTTACAATTGGAAATTTCACAAAAAAATATTTGAAGCCGTGTTGGTGGTTAATCATCAATTCTATGTGTATTTGGGTGGTAATTCCCCATCATTTAGAAACAGCTTCATATTATCCAGTGATTTCTGTCACACATGAAGGACGTACTGCTCAACTGTCTTACTATAGGCTCTGCCTTCTCTGCTTGTGGTGGGTGGGGACGTCTGGTTAGCAAGAGTAATTTTTGTTTGCCTCTGTGCAATTGGACTGGTATGTCCCGCAATTCTCAATTGGCTTGGTGCCAAATGTTGGTGGCTCTTGCCTTTGTCTGTAACCAAATGGATAATGATTAATACAAGTTGGTAGCTCCTCTGGTTCCTCTCTCAGCATCAAAGCATCCTTGTTCCACTTCCAGTTGTCATTCCATCCCCCATCTTCCCGCGGACAGCATCCCTTCCGCAGGTACCTCTAACAGGCCTCCAGGCAATTGGTCTCTTTCTTCTGGCTCTGTACGTTGTTCTCCTGAATAATCCAGCAATAAAGCATTGCTTCCTTATTTTGTCTTGATAGTTATACTTTATTCTTTTTTGTTTTATTTGTCTCAGTTACTCTTTTTACTCCCCCATATACTTAATTCTTTGTAGTTGTATCACTTTATTCTTTGGAAGGGGAATTCTTTACAAAATTCCTCAGGAACTTTGCGTGTACCCAGTTGATCATCTGTCTGTCCTTAACCTCTTTAATAGTATAGACGTCTGTGGACGTCCAGAAGATGATTTCAAATGGGCCTATCCATAGGGTAGCCAGTTTGTGCGCTCTGCCAAATTCATGCGTGTTATGGAAGAGCACCCAGTTGCCTACTTGGAACTCTTGGAGAGGGGCCCGTCAGATGTTATCTTTTTCCTGACTCCTTATCTTCTTGGCCAATGCATTGGAATAGGCTTCTGACTGTAATTGAATTAATGTGTGGGCAAGCCTTTTCTGGTAAACATGGGGTGACTGGGTATCTTCTTCCTCAACGCAGGAGTATAGAATGGGGGTAGCGCGGGGTGCCTACCATGTAAAAGTTGAATGACAATTTCCCTGTAGAGGAGTGAGTGGCAATATTGTAGGCAAAGATAGCTGGAGGCAGGAAAGTGTTCCACTCAGCGGGGCGGCTAGCAGACAATTTCCTCAAGATGCCTACTAAGGTCCCATTAACCCTCCCTACCATTTCATTTGACTCAGGGTGGTAGGGTGTTGAAAATACTCCTTGGATTCCCATAAGTTCATTAAGCTTGGTCACCACATGGGAAGTAAAGTTGGTGCTCTTGTCAGTGAGGATAACTTGGGGGCAACTGTGATGTAATATTATTTGTTCAAGTAGGAACTTTGCAGTAGTGTTAGTACCTAAGTTGCACACCGCCTTTGCTTCCACCCATTTGGTCAAGTGGTATATTGCAACAATGATGTACTTGGTGCAATAGTTGCTGACTGACAAGGGTCCTACAACGTCAATTGAGACAGTTTGCCAAGCAAAGTTAGGCTGAGCTAAGTGGTAGGTTGTTGACTTTTTGAAAGGTTTTTCACCTTGGCATTCTTTACAGCAGCTCAGCGTCTCTTGCATGTCAAAGGCCATGGCTTCCCAGAAGTATGTGGTTTTTAGTTGTGCAAGTGTCTTCTGGAAGACACCATGCCCTATTGCCTTATGAGCGCAAACTATTAGGTCAGCCCGTTCCATGGTCTGGGCATTATTCTTCTTCCTTCTGAAGTGTGTTTCAACATACACCCATTCTTGATTTTGGTGTCTTCCAGCAGCCTATTTAGAGTGTGCTGGACTTCTGCAGGCTCGTCCTGGTAGTTGCCTGCCAACATTTTATCATAAAGTAGGTCAGAGACATCAGCCAGGTGGGCTACTGTTGGTAGCCAAGACAGTCCATCCGCATTCTGATGTTTGACGCCTGCTCTGTGTGATGTTTCAAAGTTGTAGGCCTGGAGCTTTAGCGCCCATTGTGCTAGGCGCCCTTCAGGTTCTTTCAAGTTCTGGAGCCAGCGTAATAATGCATTATCTGTAATTACTTTGAAGTGAATGCCATGTAGATTTACACAAAATTGTTTGTATGTGTATATCACTGCCAGATACTCCTGTTCAGTCACGGTATAGTTATGCTCATGGACGTTCAGAGTTCTGCTGCAGTAGGCTAAAGGGTGTTCTTCACCATTGGAATTCACCTGAGAAAGCACACCACCCACAGCAGTCAGTGGGACATCCTTTTGAACAATGAATTCACAGCTGAAGTCTGGGTATCGCAGGATTGGTTCATTCATGAGACTCAAGTGTAGGGTGTCAAAGGCTTGTTGACAGACTGGGGTCCAGTCAAATTGCACATCACTCTTCAACAAATGGAAGAGGGCATCTTCCTTCCTTGAGAAGTTTTTGAAAAGGCGCCAATAATAACCAATCATGCCCAGAAACACCTGGACATCCCGTTTATTGGACAGCACCTTCATTTTCTCTATGGTCTTGACTTTGGCTGGCTAAGGCTGTAATTCTTCTGTGTTGACCACAAAACCAAGGTATTTGAGCTGATCCTTAAAGAAGTTGCACTTCCTGGGTTTGACCTTAAGGTTAGCAGCTGCTAGGCGCCAAAAAACCTCCTCAAAGTGGTGAAGGTGATCAGAGAATGTCTGTGAAAAGACATTGATGTCGTCCAGATAGACTAAAACACAGCTCAGCTTGAGGTCATGGAGCATATCATCTATGGCACATTGGAATGTGGCAGGTGCATTGCACAGTCCTTGTGGCATTTGGTTAGATTGGAAGAGACCTTGACTGGTGATGATGGCACATTTTTCCTGCTCCTTGGGAGGTAATTTGATCTGCCAATATCAAGATATTAGATCCATTGCAGAGAAGAACTTAGTGTCTCCCAGGCAGTCAAGCGCATCATCAATATGTGGAAGAGGATAGGAGTCCTTCTTAGTGATGTTATTAAGCTTGTGATAGTCAATGACAACACGGTTGCTCCCATCTTTCTTCTTGACTTTGAGTACTGGGGACAACCACGGGCTCTTGGATGAGACAAGTAGACCTAGTTGGACCAGCTTCTCAATTTCCTCATCTACTACGGTGTCAGAAGCACAATAACATTGTATGGGGCAAAGACATATGGGGCGTTCCTTGCCCATGTTGATGTGGTGGAGTATGATACCTGCATACCCAAGGTCAAAGTCATCCTTGGTAAATATATCCTTGTATTTCTCAAACAAGGCAAGGGCTGCGTCCTGTTGGGCAACAGTGAGTCCTTGCAGTTGCTCCCGTGGAATGATTGTGCATACAGCAGGCAGTATTACTTCTTCCAAAGGGAGGGCAAACTCATCCAGGGCGCCAAAATTGTGTATCTCCATCACCTCTTCTACTGGTAATAGATCCAGGTACGCCACTACTTGATGGTGTTTTACCTCAACAGGAGAGTGATTGAGGTTGGAAAGCAATACCTTTATGGGCCCATGATTAGGTAGCACAATGCCAGGTGCAACCAGGGGCTCTAGCCTAGAGCAATTCTGGGGGGTTTCTATTTCCCCATAAAGCCCTTGATGGATTTGTAAATCTAATCCAATATCCATTAGCACCTGATGTCCAGCTGGGATAGTGTAAGAAGAGTTGGTGCGCAAGGGCAGACCCTTATATTCCTCAACTTGGGTGGGAAGATGTTTAACCTGACATCCCAACTTACGGTACTTGACTGGGACAACACCGTTGCAATATGTGAGGTTAACATAGAGAGTGGTTTGGCTACCCATCTCTGGGTTTATTTGGCTGTAATACAGTGGGATTTCCTGCCCCAATATTTCAAGAACATTGTTCTTGAGGTCAGTCTTTACTCCATACTGTTGCATGAACAAGGTTCCAATAATGATATTGTAGTTCTCATTGGGTAGCACTATAGCTGATGTATTGCAGGGTGGACAAATCCTTGCAGATAGTTGGTTGCCCTCTTGAGAATGGGGAAACATTCAAGGTTCCCTTCATCAGTTGCCAGATAACTAAAAAATATAGTCATGAGGTTTTGAGCCTTGGGATGTTGGTGGAAGAAGGACAACTGGATATTGGCGGGCTCCTGGATAAACTTATACCCAAGGAAAAGTCCAGAGGCCACCAATGCCAGGTCTTGGCAATTGACCAGGGTAAGGCATGCCAGCGGTACCACAGGAACTTCAGTGTACTGGCAGGAAGGAAGTCTGGGTAGGTCATCTATGTTGATCACATCCTCTTGCTGACAGAAAATCTGGTCTCTCTTGATGTCACTGGTTTCCATTACTGAGTAACGTTCCCCAAATCCAGTTAGGTCTTTGGGGATAGAAGGAGGCGCATCAGACTTGGAGGATAAGAGTTGTTCAGAGTGTGTGGTGCCCCTGTAGTGAGCACCACTTGTTGAAAATTGGCATACACCAGCAGATTCAACAGAAGAATTAAGAGGCAGGGGCACACACTCACCATGTGCCTTCAAATGTGAAGATTCTGAAGACATTGACCAAATTAGATTGTAATGATTAACTTTATTGGGTCCTATACAAGTAGGTAAAATTCTGCCCCTTGGCGTTTACTGCAAATGCCTTATATAGGGGTATTATCATATTACTAATCACCAGTCTCTGGCAATGTCTTCTAGGACATTCCAGCGCACTGTAGAGTCTTGGTTGTGCTGGTGAAGAAAGGGACAACTTTCCATTTTAGGGCACAATCCTGCAATGCTGTGGCACCTAGCACAAGAGTGCCCCCTGATAGAGCACCAGATATCACTCATATTTGGTATACAGAAACTTCTATATTCAGACCTGGCGCCTCAGCGTTATTTCCTCTCAAAGCTGGCGCCTCAGCACTCAATGTTAATTATTGGGCGCTCTGGCACTTGCAATTAATTGTGTTGGCGCCTCGGCGCTTGATGTAAATTATTGCGGCGCTCTGGCGCTTGCAAATAATTGTACTGGTGTCCTGGCACTTGATGTAAACTAGAGTAGCGCTCTGGAGCCAAGAATAATTAATCCCAGCGCTGTGGCACTTGTTATTTAAGGTGGCAGCGGCGTGGCAAAATATTCCTTGGCAACAGCGTCATGGCCCACTAATCATGTATTTAATTATATGGTAAGTTGACACTAATTTACAAAAGGGTAATTGATTGGCCCTGGTTAATTGCCAATAGCTGCCTAATGAATTAAGCTTTCCACAATCCCTGGTCAACAATTCTTTGTAATATCTATTCTATTGTAACTAATAGAGTTTAAAGAAATATATTTTGATTTTACTTATGATATTTTATTAGCTTCAAGCACCAAAATTCATTTTATATAAAAATTCTGTATATCTTTGTATATAACAACCCATTCTGGGTATCATGAACAGCATTTTTGTTCATGTACATGTCTTGTCCAAGTAAAACATGATTTGATCTCAAATCAGTATACCAAGTTTGACCCTAAGTACATATTTATTAAAATATAGCCACTTTCACAGGCTATATGTTGATCATATATTTTAGAGCATGTAAACCAACCCAACATTAGTATCATGAATAGCATACTTTTTATTTGTATGTTTTGTACAAGTACAATATAATTTGTTCTTGAATCAGAATGCCAATTTTGACTCTAAGTACATATTTATGAAAAGATAGCCACTTTTATGTGTTATATGTAGACCATTTATTCTAGAGATATATGCAATGTGATGAATTATTGCAATTAACTATATTGTTTTCTATTATAACTTTAATTATTTAAAGTGCTACACTCAAATGAATTTTAAAAACTTCAAGTGCTACAGACCAGCCAATTAGAATGTGCGTACATGTGGTGTCTTTGTGTTTGGCTCAGACCAGACACACCTTAGTTATTTCACCCAGTTTACCTTGATGAAATAAGCCTGTTAAAAATAAGAGATGTCTTTGTTTGAAAATTGGAACACTGACTTGTGGTCACTCTAGCACCAGACCTCTGGGTTCTCTGATGCTAGATTGACCACAAGTTGGTGTGCCAATATGCAAACAAAAACATATCTTATTTTCAAAAGGCCTTTTTCATAAAGTTAAACTGGGTGCAATAACTTAGGCGTGTCTGATCTGAGCCAAACACAAAGACATCACATGTACATCCATTCCAATTGGCTGGTTTTTAGCACTTGTAGTTTTTAAATTTACTTTAGTGTAGCGCTTCAAATATATTAAAGTTATAATAGAAAACAATAAAATTAATAATTATTAAAGTAGTCAAATTTACTTGAGGCATGATAAAAATCAATCATCACTTTATTTAAATGTAAAATATATATTATAACATTAAAAAATGAAATAGTTAACAAATATATATTATCAGGTGGGGCAAGTTTTATTAGGGGAATTGGATTGGGCAGGGCAAACTAGGTGCCGGACTGGGTAGAGGGGGAGGACTTGACTGGCTGGTGAGGTGGGTTCTAAACAACAGAATTGGTTGGCTGGGGACTAGGGCAGCTGGATGGCCCAGAGGTGATTGGTTGCCTTGTTTGGCTTGGAGAAATTGATTGTACATGACATCATATTCTGACTCAGGGAGGACAGTGATTGGCTTGTACACCAGGAAATCACAAGGGAGAGCTGGGGTCATTTGATGATTGTCTGCTGCTGAGAGCATTAAAGGCCATCTTGTTAAACATCTTGGTGACCTTCTGGCGGGGAAACAGACCAGTGTGGTTGTTGTCCGCACTAACCACCTGGCTGAAGGTTGTTAGGTTGCGCCCACAGATGGTATCCCCAATGTTGAAGAACAACACATCACCAAGGTGGGGATCAGCATGCCCATCTTGGAAAATTGAGTCATTGTGACCGTCTGCTTGGACCTTCTTGGAGGCCACTTCAGCACACTTCATTTGGTTGCTCAGGAATATTTGTAATTTGGAATTGGCTGAGCTTCAGGTGGCAAGCAAGTCAAAGAGGAATTTCCCATACCAGTAATCATTGGGATAACTGGTTGTATTTTGGTGAAATACAGTCCCTTTTGGGAAAACTTCAAGGAATGCACCAATTAAACTCTCCTCTGGTTCCTTCTTTTTACCTATGGGAGCGTTTTTTTACTCAAAGTGCCATAATAACAGAAAAGCAATGACAATTTATAATAGGATATAAATATGACATTGTCCAAAATAGAGGACAGGCAGCAGGTGATGGTGGCACTAATCACTGGGTCACAGGGAAAATCAGAGCCATCATCTAACTTAACAGCTGGCCAATTGGTCAGAATCATAACACTGATTATGTGACGGAAATTGCAAGATAGTATGAAGCCGTTTCTAAGTGATGGGGAATTACCACCCAAATCCACATAGAATTAATGATTAACTACCAACGCGGCTTCAGATATTTTTTTGTGAAGTTTCCAATTGTAACTCCAGGATTAAGTAGAACAATTAGTCCTACCCAAAGTAATCCAAGATAAATGACCTTAGAAAGCATCAATGCATCTTCAGCGTAAAATTCTGGGCATTGGGAAGTAGCACAATTTTCATTTTCCAGAATGGGGGGCTCCAAGATCAGCTGGCATGAAATTGACATTGGGTGGCACCAACGACAAAGTTCCAACTGCAGGACCCCATCTTCCAGAAATAATTCTATTCAGAATCAGATTGTACGGAATATACTGCAACAACTCAATCACAGGATGCATTTTTTAAAATGGAAATTAGAACTTGGGATAAATGATTTTTAGTGAGTAAATTTAGGAGGACTCAACTCTTAGAGTTGAAACAGTGAAAATTATTCAATATATATCAGAAAAATTGACTAAGCAATACCTCCTGAGTCTTGACCTCCTATTCCTTCCACATTGTCAAGTAAGTATCTGGTCCAGGTTGCAAAGAACCCTTGCATGACTAGTTTCTGACAACCATGCTGATTAACAAGCTCATAACGGGTGACCCTCAGATTACGCCAATTTATCAATGTCAATTTAAAAAGGGGAACCAGTTTCAGCTGACAATATAGTAGCCATAAGCCATTTCTTATCAACTGTTTGATTTGAATCTGTTAACTTGGTCAATTTTGATAAAGGGTTTCCAGCTTTTTGAGCCTTCTTGCTTGGGCGGATAATACCCGGCATGATGGAACCTACTGTGACAGATTACAAGCCCATGCATCCAGAGCTGCTCTGTGCGGCAGACAATGAAAATATCCTTGATCCCAAATAGGAGCAGTCCTCAGTTAATTAGAGGTATGGGTCTTGCTGGAGGAAGTCAAGCACTAGGGGATGCACCTCCTTGATCTGTGAGTCAATCTGCTTCTTTGGCTTCTTGCCCAGCTTTGCACCACCTCTCTTCAAGAGGGCTTGTAACTTGTTCTTGATCACTGCCTCAGTGAATTGAAGCCAAGTGGCAAATTTGGTAAAATTTATCTCACTCTGCTTGAGGCTCACAATCTCTTCAATGATCTCATTGGTGATTGCTTGCTGTTTTTGGCAGACTTGAGGAATAAGGGGACCCGGATTAGAAAGGGCTTGCTCTGATTAGCCTGAATTATCAAGCAATGATTGGATAGGGTTAAAGGGAGTCACAGTTTCCCAGTCTCTAAAATGTGGTAAAGGCGTAGGTAGGGCCTGTCCTTGGGAAGCACCATATTGGCTATTGAAAAAATCACCCATGGATGGGGCTGGTGACACATAAAACTCACCCTCCTCACAGCTTGCATTAAATTGGGTGTACACAGGAAATATAGTGGTTGCACTCCTTAGCTCAGCAGCCTGATCTTGGAGTAGCTCCTTGTACTGCTCCTCAACAATGCCAAGGTTAATATCACTTGAAAAACTCATTTTAAACAAAACACAATAAACTCTACTAAAACAGAAAAGCAAAGTATTTCTAGAAAATTAATTTTATTAAAGTTTGTGCTCCTTTTTGAGCCAGACTCTCAGATATAAATGTCCAAATTTAGAAGCACTTACTTTGAAAATAATGCTGTAGTTCCTTTAATAGGTACTAGGGGATTCACTCCTGAAGTCAACTATTTCCAATTTGAGTCCCAAAATAATCAATATTTTCAAAATAAAATAGGTTGTTTTGTGCTTGAGTTCATCACTTTTGTGACTGAACCTTATGTGTTCTTGTTTGTATCATATTCACTACACACTTATTATCAAACTTGATGAAGAATGCTTCAGGAAGTGACTGGATTGCAAATGTTATGAATTTGAGTTCCATGCATTTGCTATCTCATTTTTGGAATTCAGTATTTGACTACATTTTTGTTGTGTGATTGACTATTTTTGTTTTCCAGCCCTAGATAAATGGAAGATTTATTGATTAAATTGACCTTCAACTGGTTCCAGTTTTCATTTGTTTTGTGACTGAGTTCATGAGTTCTAAACTGAATAATATACATTTATCTCAAAAGGTTTGAAAATTACTGTACTTGTTTAAATTTTATTTAGAACATAGTGTAAAATCATTTAAGGCATACCTAAACCTTTTAAATAAACATCCTTCTTTAATGGCACAAAAAGATTAAAGCTTAATCAGATTGTTTGAGATCATTACTAAATTATTCACATCTGGTTGCTTTCAAACCTGATAAACAGAATGAAAACTAAATACATAAATAGCATATACCTTAAAATAATAGAGGTTGTTTATTCAGATGATTATGAGTTCAGAGTTGCATTCCCAGCTAACCAAGACACTGCATATTTTCATCTACCCCTGCTGCCAGGCTAGGTAGCAAATTTTGGCTTTTTGGTGACCCTGCTTAGTTGCACTTTACTATTTGACATAATAACAAGCTCAGGTATTACAACATCCTTGATTACTCCCTCTCTGGAAAGCTATTCCCCAGGTGACTCCCTGAATGATCCCCTGACTAATCATTAAGTCAATGGCACTCTTAAAATTTTTCCATCTATTACAGGGATCAACAACTTTGATTCCTAAAAGGAACACTACTTGGACAAGCTCCATGATTGCCATGATTTACATGGACAATATATGGCTTCTCATGATACTATATAATAATCTAAACCATATTCAATAAAGTATCATTCTCTTCTTAATTTTCCCGTTTATATTGTTTAGTATATTTAACAGTGGTATCACAGGTAGGTTATTTACACCTACACAACTTAAAAGAAAAATTCCTCCAAAGAAAAGAACCCTGCAGATGGCACTCCCCACCATCTGGAGACAATACAAAGAAGGTCAGGGCGTCCCCACAGGATTCACTGTCTTCAACAATATCCTTGTACCAACCAAACAGTACAACTTCCTTAGTAATCAAAGAGTCCTGAACCCACCTCCAAATCCCAAAACAATCAAGATACCCAACATTGTATTTCAACGCCTACGCTCAGCAGAAATTGACATTCTCAGGACTATGCCAAGAAAATACCAACTTCTGGATTCAAAGCACCCAAAACAAGTTTAAACAAGTAGGCTAACCCCAAAAATTGTGGGCAAGTGAAATTGCCTTATGCATTACTGGGGCTACCTCATGCTTTGGAAGCAAATGATTTGACCAACACCCTGATCACAACAAAGACTGGGACACGTTCAAAACCTCCTTCCTGGAGAAATTTGCCATAAAAGACTCTGATGTTGTGATCATGACAGAAATCAGAACCTTCAAAATGGCAGGAACTATTGAGGAGTACATTTCAGCCTATTAAGACATACATGATTAAGCCCCCAATAATATCAACTTTGATGAAGCTGGACCATGACTGGACTTCTGCATTGCCCTCTTCACGCAGATCAGATGCCAATTTGACATGAGCTGTTAAAAAAACCTCTGGGGAGTGTTTTTGGAAGGGAAATAATCTGCACAAAAATCTGACAGTCTGCATGTAACTAACAAACAAAAGGAGAGTCCCACATCAAAGAAGGACCTTGAGCTAATAAGCAAAATAACCAAGCCAATAACCCTATTCCTCAAGTCAGGAATTGTACCACTCAAGTAAATCAAATGAGCACCAATAATACCATTGAGGAGGGAAAAGCTCATAGGAGCGCTTAAGAAAACCACCCTCCCCCACTTTAAAAGACTCATAAGGAACCAAGACATGGACTCAATTACCATGATCCAAGTACCCTCAAGCAAACCTATACTGTTTGCTTCCCAAACTGGAAAATAACTCCTCACTCATCCTTCCCACTTTTGCAGATATCAGGGCACAGCACTATTTGACACTGAAGCTGACCATTCACTTGGCAACAAAAGATTTGCCAACCTCATGAAACTACCCACAGTCTAAAGTAATGTCAAAAGAGTTATCATGGCAGATATAGGAGCACACTAGTCAATAGAGATGCAAACCCCTTTTCTGCTCAAATAGGGGACGTACAGACTACCCTTAGTGGTCCAATCATACCAATCCCCAAGTATGCTGTTGTATTTGGTTTGGACTGGATGAGAAAGACCAAACCTCGTATTGACTGGGATTGCGCTACCCTCACCATACAACAAGATGAGGTGCACCATCATGTGTATCCAACCCACCCTGAAACACTTATGAGAGACAATGTGTTTTTAAAAATCATGGAAACAGAAGAGGAAACTGATCCTATAAAAATCAATTGGAACACCTACATGTATATAATTATTCATTTCAAAAGTACAGAAGCTACATGTGAACAAGACCCAATCCAAGCACAGCTAGTCATAGAATCCCCTTTCAGTTTTCCAAGAATTATTGCCAGGGCTACCGCCCAATTGGGGTATTCAACATGTAATCAACCTCAAATGGAGTGTGTCAAAAGCACGTCCTATCTACTGCCTAACATCACAAGAGGACAACACACTGAAGGCCTACCTTGACAAAGCCCTTGAAAAAGGACTCATGCACCCATCCAAATCTTCTTTTGGTGCAGCTGTCTTCTTTGTAGCAAAGAAAGATGGAGGACTCTGCCTAGTTATAGACTACAGGGTGCTCAAAAAGGTTAAAATTAAGAACAGGTATCCCCTGCCCCTGTTTGATGGCCTTTTTGATACCCTGGGGGTCCCAATTCTTCACAAAAATTGACTTGACAGCGGGTTATCACCAAATCCGCATTAATCCAGAGGACATACCCAAAACAGCCTCCAGAACTAAGTATGGCTTGTTTGAATGTGCCATCCTCTACTTTGGCATGAAAGATTCCCTAAGTACCTTTGTGACCTTTATGGATAGTTTTTAGAGAGCACATTGGAAAAAGGGCTGTTGTCTACCTTGACAACATAATCATATACAGCCCAACTAATGACAACAATAGAGAGACGTCTGCCTGGTTGTCTACACCCTTCAAGATAACCAGCTTATAGCCAAACCCTCAAAATGTGACTTTTTCTCAGCAGAACTCCTATTTTAGGACACATTATCAGCAAGGACAGAGTAAAGCCAGACCCAGAAAAGATACCAGCCATAACCAACATGTCAGCACCGCAAAATAAGAGCAAGCTTTGTATATTCCTAGGCATGGTAGCCTATTTCAAAAGATTCATCCCTGACTGGTGTGACTTGACTACCCCCTTATCTGCAATCACAGGCAAAACAACAAAGTTTGTATGAGTACCATTGAGGGGCCAACACTTTTGACAGTTAAAAGAACGTATGGTCACCGCCCCTATTTTGCAATATAAAAATTATGAAGAATGTACAAATTAGAAACTGACACCTCCAATTATGCCATAGGAGTAGTTCTCCAAATTCAAACATCAGAAAAGAGCTTCCTCCCTGCAGCATATGGATCAAGAAAGCTGTCTGGCGGTGAACAAAGATACCCAATACATAACAAGGAGCTGTTAGCTATTGTCCACTGTCTAATGGAGTGGTGATGCTACCTGGAAGGTGCAAAAATATTCAATGTGCTAACCAATCACAAGTCATTAGTATTCTTTAAGACACAATAACACACTTCAAGACAACAATCTAAATGGATGAAACTTACACAAAGGTATCCAATGATAATTGAATACAAACTAGGCAAAGAAACACTTACTGCAGATGCCCTATCAAGGCTATACCATAAACACTTCCTAAACACTGACAGAGAGCCTGATTGGCCCATGTTAATCATGGGAGATCTCCAAGAGGGGTTCCCATCTGATACATCAATGGATATCCAAGAGGAAGTTTTCAAGAACAAACATCTGTCCAAAAACGTATATGGTACTTTACATTGCATATTATCAAATGGCAATACTGTACCCTACGTTCCGTCAACACAAAAGATTGGCACAATCCTTTGATACCCCAGAGATCCAGGACACACCCGTAGCAGGTACTTGCATAGATACCTCAAGACACGCTACTGGTAGCCCAACATCCTGGATGGCATCAAGGAAGTACTGGAACAATGCAAGGTCTGTGAGAATTATGCACAAACCAAAGCTCCACCCAAGTCAGTAGTACCTGTATCCATCACATAACCATTCAAGGTATGGTTGTTGGATATTGTGGAGCCTATTCCTGGTGAAAGCAAAGGCAAGAAGTACATCATCACAGCCATCAACTATGCAACCAGATGGCCCATAGTACAAGCCACTAAAGAGCACAAGGGAAACAATATGAGACAATTCATTGGGAAAGAAATCATAGCCAAGTTAGGTAAACCTGACCTCCTAATCACAGATGGAGGCACCAAACTTAAGGCCATTGACACCAATATCTATCTTGTCAAGAATGGGATAAGACACATCACAGCCACCCCATATCATCCTAAAGCAAATGGACAAGTAGAACAACTAAACGGTGCGCTTGTCAAAGCCCTCAGTAAGTTATCTGCTAACAATCTGAGGCCTGGATTGACATGCTTCTAACTGCGCTCATGGTCTGTAGAACAAGAGCTAACCGCAATACAGGTAAAAGCCTTTATGAAATTGTCTATGGACAAAAGCCCGCTCTTGTTAGTACAGCCACAGGATCACAATTACCTCTGCCCAAAAAGGTGCCAGACAACAGCAACCCCAACATATTATGAGCCAGAAAAAACCAAGAGGAAATGGAACGCCAAATGGTCAAAAGGGAAGCAATACCATTGCAACATGAAAGCTTCCAAGTTGGGGACAAGATCTGAATTGTTAATCATGATATGCGCAAGTTGGACCTGGGATTACCAGGACCAGGGGTTGTTGTGGAAGCCAAACCAAACAGCACCTACCTGGGCAAGGGTATTGTCACAGTAAGTTCCATAATGCCGGGAATTATTCGGCCAAGTAGGAAAGCTCGGAAAGCTGGAAACCCTTTAACAAACCTGACTGGTTTAACGGACTTGAATCAAACAGTTGAATGAAAATGGGTTACAGCTGCCCCAGTTTGCCAGTCAAATCTGATCCCCCTGTAAGTTGACGTTGATAAATTGATGTAATTTAAGGGCCACCCAATATGAGCTTATTTATCAGCATGGTCATGAGAAGTTGGTCATGCAAGGGTTCCTTACAACCTGGACTAAATACTCACTTGACAATATGAAAGGAATAGGAGCCCAGGATCCAGGCAGTATTGCTTAGTCAATTTTTGATATATATTGAATAATTTTCACTGTTTCAACTCTTAAGAGTTGAGCCCTCCCAAAATTTACTCATTAAAAATCACATATCCCTTGGTCTAATTCTATTTTAAGAATGCATCCAGTATTTGGGTTGTTACATTGCATCCCCTACAATCTGATTCTCAGCCAAATTATTACTAGCAGATGGGGCCCAGCCGTTGGTACTTTGTCATTGGCACCATCCAATTTTAATTCAATGCCTACCAATCTTGGAGTTATTCCTCCCGTCTTTGAAGCTGAAAATCTTATTGTATCTCAATGTCCCAAATTTTATTCTGAAGACACTCTGATGCTTTCCCAGGCTATTTATCTTGGGCTATTCTAGTCAGGATTAATTATTTTACTTAATCCTAGTATCTCATTTGGAAATTTTACAAAATGGTATCTGAAGCTGCATTGGTGGTTAATCATTAACTCTATGTGGATTTGGGCAGTAATTCCCCACCACTTAGAGACAGCTTCCTACTATCCCGCTATTTCCACCACAGGTATTGGCGCTCAAACAGAACTCAAGTGTATGCACCATGGCCGACTCTGCCCGGACAAAGTAAGAACACCACAGCACAGCTCTTGACTCCCTGTACCCAATGTAAAACTGGATTGATATCACACCTGAATTCCTGGCACCCTCAAGAAAATTCCCAAGGCTCTGCCTTTCACCACCCCAGGGGGAGAGGTTGCAACATCTTTGATTTCTCCCTCTCAGGAAAGCAATCCCCCGAGTGACTTCTCAAATGATTCCCCAACTGATCATTAAGTTGGTGGCACTCTTATCAATTTCTTATCTATTATGGGGATCAAACATTTTGAGTCCTAAAAGGAACACTACTTGGACAATCCCCATGATGTACATGAACAGTATGTGGCTTCTCATGATACTATATAATACTCCAAACTCATAGCCAATAGAGTATCATTATCTTCTTAATTCTCCCCTTTATCTTGTTTATTATACTTCCCAGAAGTATTTACTGGACAGAAATCTTACCTTTTAAAATTTTAAAAATAAAACAAAGAAATATAGTTTCTATTTTGAAAAAAATCTGGAAAAATCTGTCTAGGGGACTATAAAGAACCAGTGCCAAAAGAAAGTTGTAGCCGGTAGGTAAAGATTTCCAGATCTGCAACAGGTGCCAGCCTATTTATAGGGCAGCCATTGTTTCAGATTGTACCCAGGCCCTAGGCACCACACCGGTATGGCAGTGATTCTTGGTTGAGATGGGTTGATCTGCCAATATCCAAAAACCCTGGCCTGGCTTATCAGTCCAAACACTGAGATTTTATGGGTATTGTGAGATGGGCTGGAATCCTGTATAGAGATATATCACCGTTGCCAGTGTCCTACTCAGTAACCCTGTTGGAAGGTTTATCAGTGCAATATGTCAATTCAAAAACTCCAGATCAAAAGACGCCATCTCAAAAAAAATTCAAGATGGCGTCAGGATTTACATCAGCAAAATTAAAAAAAAAACTTAATAAAAATTATTAAATAGTTATTTTTTACATATTGGTTTCTAATACAGCATCTCAAAAAACTGCATCACAGAAACACCATCTCAAATCAAAATAAAAAGAGTGTTATCCAAATAAGATTTTTTAATTATAAAAACACTTAATAAATACCCTAAAATATGCCATCAAAAAAAACTGCACCACAAAAACGCTATCTTGAATCAAAATAAAAAGTCTGTTATCAAAATAAGGTTACCAAAATTTTGTAAATTCAACTGCAAAACTACCCAGCTTTAAATGCCGCCGCATTGCCTTAAACAATTAAAAAGCACCGCCGCGCCAACTTGGGATAGTCTTGGGTGCCGCTGCGCTGCCTTGCAAACATCTTTTATGCTGCTGCGGTGTCTTACTTTTAAATTTAGTGCTGTGGCGGCGTAAGATTTCAATCCCCAACATAAAAACTCCACTAATCAACAATATTTCCATAAGCACTAAATTTAGAAGATAACTACAACATTTAAAAGCTTAATATAATAAAAAAATAAGAACTAAAAAATAATAGAAACAATAAAAAAGAGGATAGGCAAAGCAAGTTTATTGCAATAAAAGGCAGGCTGTGTGAGATTAGTCCCTTATGTTGTGAGCACCTCCATGCTGCTGAGCAGAAGATGTGGCAGGAGAAGAGGACTGACAGTTGGTGGGGCAGGGATGCTTGGTGGTGCGCTGGATAATAATCACTGGGCGCTCATGGGTGGGGATTGTATAGTGGTTGTTGTCCAGGCGCTGGCACACGTAAGCCAGGATCACCAGCATTTGGGCCCAGGCTAACTGGGAGTTGTGGGACATTGACAACCAGTTGCAAAGGGGAAGGCGGATTTGACTGACTGGCACCAACCAACCCCAGCCACCACAAGCAGAGAACGCAGCACCTATGGTAAAGCATTCCATCAACGCATCTTCCATGTAGGAATATGATAGGGGTAGGGGGCGCAGAGTTGTTAAGCCAGGGAGAGGTAATGCTCCAAGCAACAATCAGCATACCTGGGATGACCAGGCTGGCAACTCTCAGGAGGATACCACATGAAGTGGTAAGTTGTGGCAGCCAAAGGAAGGTAAAGGGAAGCATTGCCAGTGGTGATGGCTTGGAGATATGCCTTGAACGTGGCAGAGAAGCAACAGTTGGTGTTGGCTTGGATGGGCAAGTCCAAGGTCTGGTGGAAGCTGGGATCTGCTGGAAGCTCAAGAGCCCAAACCTGAGCCACCTTGTCAATATACTCATTGCGGACAGCAATGGTATGAGCATGTTGTGTGAAAATCTCACTGGGGGCCAGGGTAGCTGACTGCAGCCCTAGACACACCTAAGCAGCCAAACAGGAGGCATTGTACTGGCTGTGGTATAACTCCCCTGCCTGAATTGGGGACATTGCATACTTGTTGGAATGCAGGGCCTGTACAAAGCTGTACATTGTCTCCTTGTGGTGGCAGATCCCAAACTTGCTAATAAGGTTGGGGTACTCCACCACCACATTGTTGGAGTTGTGGTGGGCGCAGAGCATTGCAGATGGGGTAGGGGGAGGTGCGCCAGTGGAAGGAAGGCGTTGAGGAAATGGGTGCTGAGCACCAGAAGGATTGCCACTGGGGGGCGCACTGCTGACAAGAAGAGGCTCCTCAAACATGGAGTCCTCATCAGGGAAATCCTGGCACTAGAGTTTGGTGCAGTACTACGCTCAGAGGCTGCCACAGTGGTTGTGCAGTCCTGTTTGCAAAACTGGGAGTCACTGGCCTGAAGTTAATTCAAGAAAACAATACAAACTGAGTGCGGCATTTTTCAAAAAGTGCGCCGCTCTGCTTCATCCATTGAGGCCATCATTTTGTTGTAGGCTTGGCGCATATTGGTGTTGCTGCTGTGGTTGGTGTTGGTTGAGTTCATCTTGGAAATAAAGAAAGTAGTTTTTGGTCAAGTGGGGGATATGTTGGAAATTTTGACCAAGCAATGATGCCAATTATGATAGAGCTCACAGATTAGGATTACAGCAGCCAACTTCATAAATTAGCACTATAAAATCAATGATGCCAATCATGACAGAGCTCACAGAATAGAATTACTGCAACCTCATTGTCATAAATTTATAATATAAAATTTATATATATTCAATTGTCAGTAGATTTTGGATATTTACTGAAGAATACCCAATGACATGCGCCGCCACGCCGTCTCTATCACGCATAAAGCGCCACCACGCCACGCAAAAAAAGCTCCAGGCGCCGCCTTGCAAATATTTTAGATGCCATGGTGCCGCTTTACTTTTACATCAAGCGCCGCTGCGGCGCTATTTTTGAATCCCAAAAATGTTAATCTAATTATTAATCATATTTCTAAGCACTAGTCTCAATAGGATAATTGAAAAAAGATATTTTGGACCGGTAGTAGATTTATAATTGTAAAGACAAAATCCAACCAATTGAAAAGCAGCGCTGCGACAACAAAAATATTTGCAAAGTGGCGCCTGGGTTTTTAATATTTGGCGCCTGAGATAATTTTCAGTTGGCACTGCGGCGCCTAAGCTTTAATTAAAATGGCACAACTGCATGTTCTTTGATTTTGTTTGTCTATTCAATCATACTTTTATGTGATAAATCCAAGCTTTTCCCTTTTTAATTGGGAATGAAGTATGGTATTAATTTAAGACTCCATATAATAAATCAACCTAAATTAGAGCCACTTTTATACTACTACCCACTATAATACAGCCATTCAAAAATCCACGTTTAATATGCTAGCCTCTTTCCTTATCATAGTATGAACTTCGCTATTTGGGTTTCAATAATACAATGTTTTACTAGTGATTTTATTTAGTAATGAGGGTATTTTAATTGTGCAAAATGTACTCATTACAAATTCCACTGGGCTTCATATCACCCAATAGATTTTATATGCACAATGAATAGGGGAAATAAGAGGTAATTACATATGACGCAAGGCTACGCTATAAAGAGCACGCCATTACAAATAGACTGTTTTCAATTTTACCAAAGTACAGTTCAGCGCCAAATCTCAATTAAATAAAAAATGTAAGAAACCGTCTGAAACTTTGCATATATGTATTTTTTGATCTCCTCTAAACAACTGGGTACTTTTTAACCCCAGTTTTATAAGCTAGTTTTAAAAATATTCAAGTTTTACTCTTTGGCCTGGTTGAGGTAGCTCCACCAGAAATTTGTTAATTTAATATAAAAAATTGTCAAAAACACTATATTTTTGAGCAACAGCATCTCAATTACATTATCTTGAAAACACCATTTCACTTGCATTTTTTCAGTCAAAACTCACAGTTTTGCATACTTGTGCTACTAATAAATTCTTAATTTTTACATAGTACAAAACATAATAATTTTGATGTTGTATAATTTGAGAGTTTCTCTACAATTCCATGTAAAAATATTGACTAATTTTATATTTAGCACATTCTCATTTTTCTCTTTAAAAATTGTCCCAAAATTTGAACTTTTCTGACGCAAATTCACTCTTAGATGCCTCCCAAGCCTACCACCAATGCTACCCCCAAGGCTCCCAAGAGCATGGCCGCTCCCGCTCAGGCAAGAAAGACCAAGGCTACCCTCTCCAAGCAGACTCCTAAAAAAAGCCTGCCAAGACCCCCACACCTTCCCCCAATCCTGAGGCTGATAGCTCCACCCCACTCTCCCTTTGTCTACTTCCCCTCTGATCTCCAGGAGGAGCACATCCACTCCAATGATGAAGATGAGAATGAAAGAGTCTCCAAAAACAACTCTGGTGACCATGGTTTCACAGCCTCAGAGGAGGAGCCTATACTAGAGTGGGACCTACATGCAGTTGCCAATATCTACAATGTCAACGGGCAATTCATAGTTCCTACTGTTTCCCTGACTGGTTTCCCATTATGACCAGAAAGGGGGTGCTGGCTTTGTCAAGGACGGCTTCCTTTTCATATGCAATGACCAGAGAAAAAATATGGCAAACCATCACTACAAAGGTGATAGTCCAGGCTGCCCCGCACGATTAACTACAATTGGGTTTACCCAAGTCATGGAGCTCACCATTGAGCATGACTGTTTGGGCTCTGATATGATTCTCTACTATCTTATGTGCTGGACCTTTGCCAAGCCATTCCTTTCAACAAGGACTTGACTTCAACTGAGCTGGTAACTCATGCTCTCCTTTACCTGAATAAGGATCAGAGAGGAGGTTGGGGAAAAGACCAGACTCCAACGGTATGTGAATGATCAACAGTCAATTGATGCCAATATTGGCATCAGCGCTAGAAGTATTGATGAGCTTGTACTTTTGGAAGCCCAGAAGACTACCATGCTTGGAAAGCCCTTTCTGCTACACGACGACGGACAAGGTTCACCAAACCGTATTTTGTGCTTTTCAACACAAGAGGATCTTGTACGCCTTTTAAAGTGTGATACCTGGTTTGCTGATGGGACTTTTGCCTCTTGTCCTAAGCTATTTTATCAGCTTTGGGCCATACATGGTCAGGTCAATGAACATACCATCTCCTTTGTCTTCTTTTTTCTCCCTAATAAAAGAGAAGAGACTTACATTCACGCCTTAACTGTACTCAAGCAAAAACTGGATGCCATCTTGCCTATGCTTGAAGAAGAGCCAACTGAGAAAAGGGGCCCCAAGAAGAAGAAGGTCAGTCCAGAGGCTACCCAAGAGCAACAGGCCATAACCAGAAAGGAGCCAGAGTCCCTTTCTTACCATACCACCTTGATGGTTGACTTTGAGGCTGCACAGGCCAACATTTTTATCAAGGTATTTAGGAGCAGGCCCCAAGGCTTCTTCTTTCACTACCGCCAGGCTCTGCGCAAGAACCTGATGAAAAACCCAGCCCTCAATAAGCTGGTATACAAAGATGGTACAAAGGAGGCCAGAAAGATATTCAATTACTTTGCTGCTCTGGGCATGGTCAGAAAGGAAGAGGTTAAACTTTTTTATGACGAGCTTTTCAACAACAATTACATTCTTGGGAACCAAGAAGCATTTGCTCTTTTCATCCGGTACTTTGAGCACCGTTGGGTGGGTGTATTACAGGATATTGCCGCATCTGCAAGGGCGGCAACTCAATTAATTGAAACTGCTATAAGCAGGTCAAAGTGGGCGTAACTAAGACCACCTTATCACTTGAAGGTTAGCATAATCAATTTTCCTGCCTGGTTAAGGTAAAAAAGCATATGTTCAATGTAATTTTCAACAAGCTGAAGATTCAGCAGTGCTCATGGAGATCAGCTATATTCCCAGGCCGTCAAAGGCAAAGCTTTTATAGCCAAGCATGCTGGCCAGCAGGTCAAGTTCACAAGTGTTACAAAAGCGACTTTGGCCTATTACACTAGAGAGGGCCGCCTTACCCATCTCAAAGACATTGCCACAGCCCTTGGATCCAATTTATAATCCACTTTTTTAACAATAAACTTCTTTCTTTCAAATATTTGATTTTAACTTTTAATATATATATAAATGTTTAATATAGTGTTAAAATTTGATACAAAAATAGCACTGTTTTAGGATGTGTTGACTTTGGAGCTTTGCATACTATAGTTGTTATTAGCTGACCCCATATTTTTATTGCAGATTTGAAATCCTTGGATGATTTTGAGTCTATTCAAATGGTTTTTTATAGTTTTTGAAATGTTTTTTGGGCTTTTATCAATATTTTAAGTTATCTGGCATGGTTTAGCCATAAATCCGAGATGGCGTTTTTAAGATTGCGGCTTTCTAGATGGCGTTTTCGAGATAGCGTCATTCAAATTGACGTATTGCACCGGTTTATCACCCCAGCTTCAGCCCAGGATTCTGTGGCAATGCTTAGGGCTGCAATGTACCACCCCTGGACAAGGATCGGAGTTTGTAGGGCTTTCTGGATTATGGATTTTTAAATCGGTTCAAATAGAAATATATATCGAATCTACATCTTTGAAAGTGCTATGATAAGTCAGATCCTTGTCCAGGAGTGGTACACTGCAGCCCTAGCAACGCTTCAAGTTCCCATTAGACGAGGGTTGGGTCGAACGGGCTGGTTTAGGAATCGATTCCATAGGTTAAAAGTGTAAGTTAAACAGGCTAGAAGATGTTTACACCGTAGCGTACATCAATAGGGGATGGGTAGGGGATGATTCAAGGCTTTGTTCAAGTATTGGGATGGGTAAATGTGGGTTTTAGGATATGTTTAAATGAAACCTGAGCGGGGAGGGGGTGAAGATATTTCAGATATGGAGGATACTTGGTCAGCTCTAGCTTTAAAGTCTATCAGTTGAGCTGGCGGTCCCTATCCAATGTCCCTGCCGAATATCCGTGGGGCGAATTCTCAACCGTGACCGGGGGATCAGGTGACGGCTGCTGGGTCAGCCCAATTTCGGCTCCAAGTTGGGATTTATGGAGCGGTTGCGGGATCGGCTGATGATTGGCTACAGGTCGAGGCCAGGGTTATAAATATATTTATGTTGTGTTTAAATATTAAGTAAATATAGATGTCCCCGGTTTTACCGCACAATATTAAGTGCATGTTGGGGAGAATCGTAAATTTGTAAACTGATGTCACTGGTGCAGGTTTGATTTGGATCTGGCACAGGGTTGCCAAGCCTTCCCAGCTCGAGATAATTATGGTTGGTTTCGTTAATAAAATGTACGCAGGCTGGGAGTGTAGCAATGAGTACAGATGGATAGATTTAGATAAAGGAGACTCGTATGTATTAAATTACTGTATGTTAGATTATAGACAAGTTGTCTATTGCGTGGTAAAGCATAACTCTGGTTGGAGGACGCTTATTGGTTGCCTTATAGACCAATAGGTGAGTAGTATATCTTCAAGGTATCCAATGTAATGGTCTGCGAGTGAAGATGGTTATTCAAAAGTATATCATGATGACTTGGGCATCTTCTGTATAGGCATGTATAATGATTGAAGCGCACATCACTTTAGCCAATTGATTGGTTCTTATCTGTATAATAAAGAGATGGATCCAGAAAAATCATTCAATCGATTCAAGAAGGGTTAGTTTAGAATTTATTATAGATGAAACAGATTCAAGAAGGGTTAGTTTAGAATTTATTATAGATGAAACAAATTCCAAGGGTCGATACTCGGATGAGACCTGCAGTCAAATAAACTCTAATGCTGATGCAGCTTGGAACTGGCTTTGGGCTGAGAATTGATTTAATCAAAATGATTTATAAGTGCAATGCATCCACCGTGCATAAGTAATGTAGAAATGAGACCATGCATGCGACCTGCCGCTTGATCTGAACTGAGATACCTATGATTGGTGAGGGGCGCATCGGTAAAATTACCATTGGTCGGATATCAGCCAATGAAAGCGAGCGGCAGGTAGGCCACGGCGGAAAAGGAGAGGGATAGGGTATTTATAGAGAGATGGCATTGAGAATCATGTATGGGACTGGTGACTTGGATCAAGGGGAGCTACCTTTTTACTCACATGGAGGTGGGTAAATACACGCGACGACGCAAGAGGACAGACAATACCACGGCGCTGTCGGAGTGGTGCACGGACTCCATCTACTCTAAGCCATCTTACGCATCGTCGACTGTTAATCACTCTCGTCACAAGAGAGGACTCAATTGGAAATACAAAAAGTGCACATGGCCACAGTTTTAGTTGATCTATTCCTTGTTATTAATAAAGTCTATGCCTATTTGATTATACTTTGTTTCCAATCCCATGTATTATCCCCTCAGAGCTACTTCCAAGATTGAAACAATGCTCTTCGCTGGGGCTCGCCATAACTGCGCCTGCCAAGCCCCGATCAAACTTTGAACTAGATTTTATTCATTTATTTTTACCAAGTCTACTCCTGTTTAGTATAAATAAATTCAGACAGATGGATAAATTTAAAGCAACGATGACGGAACCGTTCCTCTCGGCTTGAACAGTTATATGCATAATATAACGCAAAGCCCTGGATGGATATAATGTCTCATCATGAGAATATATCTCGCTTAAACACCGGATCTCCGCCCCTTCAAAAAAGTGCAGTTTAATTTGTGATTTCTTAGATTGCGGCTGTCAGGTGCTCTTTACTCCTACCTCAGCTCAAGGCGAACCCCCAATTCCAGAATACTCGGTAAAACCTTCTTTATAAACCCAATCCAACTGCCGGATCCTATTTAGGCTAAACAAACTAAACTTTATCCAATAAATAATCGACTTTCAATCCAAACCTTTTCATCCCAATTGATTTTTAATCCCCTAACGTCTGGTTTAAAGGACTATATCGACAGGTTTACCCCGTTCCCAGCATGAGTTGATCCTTGAAACATCTGGTTCCAACCGCCTACCGATGCAAAAGATCCACCCTCTTTAGAGCCTAAAGGGATTTCTTCAGGAGTCCTAGCTTCATTCACACCAACCTTAACCAAACATCATCCAATCTATTGCATGCCTAAATGGCTCTAAAGCTGCCCCAAGTTTACTCCAGCATTACTTAACCAAAGACAATAGTTCAGCGGCAGGATACTTTTGTTGTTTAGATTAAAGGGGTCAATCTCTTGAAACCCTTTTTAAACCCCCTGGAGAGCCATGGGTCACCCCACTTCAATCAACCTATAAGTTGATGTTACATCAGGCAGTAGCCATGTACCACAGCAAGACCTCTCTATATATCCATCAGTGTATCAGATGACTAAATGCCAGTATAGAAATCTGGCTGATCTGGGCAGTAGCAAGGTTCCTGTGGTCCATGGATAGTAATATCCTAAAACAATTATAGCTAACTTAGTCAGACCAAGGGAAGCCAAAGTAATCACCCCTGCTCTGGTTCATCCATTTGGACCTCGGAAAGCGCCTACAGGGAGTGATAGGGGTCTAAACCGGTTGAGGGGTTTCTGGGCTGTACTCTTCTACATAGTTCTTACAGGAGCGTTTATCTTTGAAATGGATCATATACCGAAGCAACATTGTGCCAGTGAAATAAAAGCTGATGGTGAATCCATTTGTTTACTTGTCACCATTTTTTAAAAGAGAAGTGACCCCTCTACTATAAATGCTGCGTCTAATGATCAACGTAACCAGGGCACCTCTCCTGGGTACAGTTTATAGTGTATGCCCAAGTTGAAGCATTGGCATTGTCAAGATTTCTTCTCTTGAGAGATATACATTTAATCATTTATTTGGGATCATTGTATACTAAGGTGGATAGGTCTAGGTGACAACAGATAGCTACAGGTGGTATGATTTTTCAATCCAAAGGGATATTCTGCCTAACAGTTGTGACAGGAATTGACAGATAGTAAGCAGAGGTCTCCATGTGGTGGGGGATAACCACCCAAATACACATAGAGTTGATGATTAACCACCACTGAAACTTCAAATACCGGTTGGTAAAATTTCTAATAGATACACTGGGGTTTAATCATTTTGTTGAACCCAACCAAAAATCCCTAGATATATGGCCTGAGAAAGGATTAAAGTGGCTTCAGCATAGAACTCTGGACATTGAGAAGGTAGAACTGTCTCTGTTTCTGATTCAGCAGGGAAGTTACCAAGATTCTGAGGCATTGAAGTAACATTAGGAGGCACTGACAACAAAGTAGCCAAGGCAGGCCCCCATCCTCTAGTGATAATCCCACTCAAGATCAAGCTATCCAGGATGTAGCAGAGTAGGCTGACAACTGGATGCATGGTTAAAATAAAGTTGGACCAGGGGAGTATCTGGGTTATTGGGTAGTCTAGGCAGAACTCAACTCTTACGGGTCGCCCAGTGTGAAGGTTTCAATATGTACCAAACTTTGACCAAGCAACCCCACTGGGGTCCATGGCCCCTATCCTTCTCCCACTATCCAAATTCATCCCTTGCCCACCGCGCCAGAAGCCCCTGAGCAATTAATTTCTGCTGGCCGGCCCAATAAACCAGGCTGTCCTGAGTGACTCTCAGATCACGCCTATTCATCAGTGTCAACTTGCACAGGGGGATCAAATCCAACTGGCAAACCAGGGCAGTAGGGACCCATTGCCAATAAACAGGTTGATTTAAATCTGTCAAATTGGCCAGCTTGGTTAAAAAAATTCATCTTCTAAGCTTTGTCATTAGGACAGGGGATACCCGGCATTACTGGAGCCACTGACAGCAACAGAGCTCATAAAGTTTGACACAGGTGGCCCAGGTGTAAGGAGTGTTCCCCAAGCTGGGTACAGAAGGGTCTAGCCCTTGGGGCAGGTTATCAGGGGGAAGCTGGGTAATGGATTGGGAGGGGCTGCAATATGCTGGCCTTAAATCTCTGATTCAAGGGCCCTCTATAGAGCTAGCAGCAACCTTGCTGGGAGGCCAGCCAGCCCTTTCAGATCTTCCTTAAGCCACCTTCCCCTCTCCCAACTGCCATCATTGACTCCTAGAACTAGCCGTACCTACAATATTGCATGAGGTTGGTCTGTATAGTGCCTGGCCCGGGATAAATGGGTATTTATCAGATATGTGCAGTCCATCCGCGTGCCAGTGATGCAGTGCTTAATAAGCTGGTCTACTTTTGGTGCATTGGGTTATTCACTGCACACGCCTCTATTGATTCTAGTACTCACGTGGCACTGGGGGTGGGGGATGGAATCCTCTACCAGGCATCCCAAATGCAAAAGATCTCCCAGCAACCGGATGCCTTGGTATCACCCTGGCCTCTTTGCTGGCCCAGCAGTGGGCTGGTGGGATATTGTAGCCAACTGGGGATCAGCAAAGCTATTCCTCCCCAGTGTTCTTGATTGCAGCAGCACCTGTAGGCCAAGGGGTAGCTTACCAAGGCTTTCAAGCTCACACTAGGGGCGGGGGTACTGGGTAGGCTGGCAAGGTTCTGGCAGGGATCTCTCCTGTTCAGAGCTGCACGGCTCTTCTCAGGTAAGGTCCACTTGGATATTGTAAAACCTAAACCCCTGGCATAAGTATCACATAAATTGAGGGATAGATGGGCTTTGTTATTGGAGCGGTACCTGACTTCATCTTATAAGCAGGCATGGGCTAAACAATAGCTGAGATTGATCTGGCAGAGGGTATCCTAGCTCTATGCCCGGGCATGAGAATTGGCTTGGCTGGGGTTGATTGGGGTTCCAGGCAGCATGTGAGGTTCCTTTTTGGCATCTGGTGGAAGATTTTTGGGGCTACCCTGGCTGATCCAGGCATATGCTTATTGTGGCTGAGATCTTTCTGGGTAAATAATGCTTGTGGCTGATCCAGTGGTTCAGGATACAAGGGTTATGCTGAGCCTCTGTGAAATCTCAAAAAGTTCACGGAACAGGGAATAAGATATACAATCATCAAGGGGTTAAAATTAGCCAGAACTGAAAGGGAGAAAGTTGCCAACAGAAATCTCCCAGCGGAGGCGGTGGGGGATGCAGCCAAAGAATGCCAGGGCAGAGTGGAAGAATAAGGCTGATTGAGAAACGGTGGCTGGATCTTAATAATGCACAATCTCCCAAATCGGTTCCCCAGCTCCGTCAGTTTCAAAATTAGAGGGTCTGAAATCAGCCCAGAGGCGGCAGAAACCATAAAATAAAAGCCACTAACCCCAAGGTACCACACATGCACATAGGCAAGAAGAAACTTAATCTTTGGGGGTAATTATTTTTTAAACTTCAAAGCTTGATACTGTTTTTAACACTATAGTGTTTATTGAACTGCTAAAGTAGCTCTAGGGAATTGGGATTTGGTGATGATGTGGCGGGCCTCAATCTTGTCACCAGGCCTCCAGGAGTTACAGCAAATTTGATGGGGCCACAAATTGATTTTGGTGGCAAAAAGCACCAAGCTATCTGTTTTCAAGGTTTCCTACCCTTTTTTGACTGGTTTGATAAGATTGGCTAACCCCACGCATGCTTTGCCACAACCCATTTATTGCCAATGGCTCGGTTTGGATCAGGCAGACTCTTTATGTGGGTTTGGGACTAGCTGATTGGGTGCTTTCTTCTGGAGCAGGCAATTCCAGTTAAGATGGCATTATCTGTGACCCAAGAAGGGTTCAAAGGATGATGTAGCAGGTTGTGCAACTGTCAGGTCCCAAAAATATTCCATGGTAGCACTTCTTGGTCCTTATGATTTAAAACAATACCAAATGATTAAGGGTTCACATACTAGCGGTACCTTCCTTGATTTCCTCCAATGTGTCAAACAATACTTCCAGATTGATTGCTGTGGCAAAACTAAAATTCTGGCGCTTTATAATGCTGGGCTCCAAAAAGATGATTTGGCTGTGTCAGAGTTCCCACTAATTGACAAAATATCCCCAATCCAGCCATTGCCCCCTGAACTGCCCAATGTGACCCCTCTTTCTTCTGCCATATTCTTCATTTCTTAATCCAGTCAAGAGGGCTTTTAAATGGACCAATAACAAAGTTAAAAAACACTGCCAACAGAAAACAGACAATCTATTCAATCTTCTAGAAATTGATTGATCCTCAATACCCCTGAATTGATGGCAGCTTTCTATAAGCACTCTGAATCCTCCATTCCCAGATCCATTGCTTCCAAGAGAATCAAATAAAAAATCCAATTTCATTTAGCTTTTTTAAGCTTCAATCTTTTTAAACAGCTATATTTAAATCACATTTCCTAGCCTTATTATAATAGAGATGTTACTTTAGACATTTATTTCAGCTTTAGATACAGCAGTAATTAGCTGTATTTTAATATATCAGCAATAGATACAATAATTTATTTTTCAATACAGCAAATATTAGTGTCAGGGAACTAACCCTAGGCAGCTGGCCCGTAAGAATTGGTGATAGGACAGGCTGGGCAGGCAGAGCCCACCATAGGATTGGCACTGTCAAGATTTTGGGATCTTATATAATCTTTATTTGTTGGTTTAATAGTAATTTTTATTGATAAATGGATTGTATGAGGACAATAACGGCTACCAATCAGTTTAGGGGTACAGCAGAAGGGCATCTATACATCCTACCCAAGGGAGAGTACATAAAAAAGGGATTCTTTATCATTAGGACACAGCACTGGCAGAAACAATCACCAAGAGATCCCACAAGGACTGAAATATTAGATTCTAGTGCTTGAGGCAAGATTATTCCTAGCAAGCAACCCAGTAGTATGAAGGGTATAAATAGGTCTGCTATTTACTACTGATAGATAATGTATATTTTTACGCTTTCCCAAGTGGAAGGAAAAGCCTTTGTATAGGGGTTTAGAAACCCTCTTGCCAGGATAATGTCTGATGCTTCTAACTCTTAATTGGTCAGTCTATATGTTCCCCATACTGCTTGCTTCAACTCCAGAGCTAGACACTCATTAAGGTACATGAGATTTTCATTCCTCAGGGAATATTTTGTTCCAAGGCTTATTACAAAGTGGCGGCAGAACTCTGATGGTTCAACCTTCCCTATTCGAGTGAAATCCTGAGCTATTGTTGATAATAGCAGATTGGCGTTGATGTTCTGGCTTTTGAATAATCTGAAACATAATTAAGCGGTTTATCCCCTCTACCCTATTTTTCTCTATCCCATCATTAATTAGTCCTGGATATGGATCATTATTCAGAATAAGTGTATTATTACATTCATCTAGCCAATCCAATCTATTTTGTCAGAGTTGATAGGTAAAATGCCATTTAGGCATGTCAACTTGATCAATTAGGGATAATGATGGGCCAGCCAACCCATAGTTACTCAGAATTTATGACATGCACTAAATTGAAGAGGTATGCCATCAATTTTTCAAACCAGGACCAGGCCCAGCAGCAGGAACTATAGTATCTATCACCCCAGAAAGGATGATATACAGTATCCTAAATTGCTTATTAGGTTTATTAATAAGAAGGTCAGTGGTGAACACAGGCATAGGGTTGATAGTGAGGAGGGACCCATGCTTAGTTGATAAGCAGGGAGGAGGTTATATTTGCCTCAGAAAAGCTCGGGGTTGTTAATATGCTAAGAACCCTTTCTGTTAAATATGGTCAATTCCTTAGTGCAGACCAGGGGACTGCTTGCTAATATATTCTCAGTATGTGACCGTACTACAGTCACATTGGGATGTGGTTTCACAAAGAGGTTGAATTGTGACAAATTTCATAGGTTGAAATTCAAAACAATAGGATTTACCTTGGAGAGATTTTCCAGTGTAGTAATGGATTAACCAGGAATCAATTAGGCTGTACTAATTGAGGGCTGAGATGAATAATCTGAATGATTCAGATTATGAGGCTAGGTGTCTCAAACCAATTGATTAACCATGAAGGTTAATTGATACCCAGGAATCCATTAGGCTGTACTAATTGAGGGCCAAAATGAATAATCTGAAAAATTCAGATTATGAGAATAGGTGTCTCAAATGCAATCTTCTTTACCCTGCTGAGTCCCTGGGGAGGCTTTTTCTCAAGTGAGAGCCTGGAAAACTTTCCCGCTTTTACGTCTGATCATGGCCAACAATGCTATTGGTTGTGCTTATATGGTAGGTTGGTTCTAATAGGTGATGCTGCTGCAGGAGGGGTTGTTGGACACCTCGCAGTGTCTCGCGCATCCCAGCCTGTGGCAGTTGAAATTATTGTAGAATATATATAGACGGATGTAAATTAGTTTGGTTTGATATTAAGGTAAGACGTTTAAAAATCTATTTAAAAACTTACTGATAACTATTGGAGCTAGAAATGACATCATGAGTTATGATTGGTCAATCAGTCTATTTCTCTGCCAAGCAGAAAAGATTAGATTTACTAAGCCATTTACTAAGCCAAGGTAAGCCTTAACTAAACACCATACTAACTTTTTCACTTTAAACTTATAGATTCACTTCAACTCAAAGGTAAGCTTTGAAATATACACATAATACTAACTGTTAAACATATATGATCAAGGATACTAAAGGTAAGCATATTTTTTTAAATTTTTGAAGCTAACTTTGCTTTATAAAGGTAACAATTATAAAAAACTAATTCAATTCAAAAGCAATTCAAGACTTAATTTCATGTAAGCTTTTCATTAAATTACTAATCTTCTTCAAATCCTTTTAGATGGACTTGGGCCACAGCAGATCTTGGGGTGGGTAAGTCATTTTAACAGATCAAAATTACTAACATAGATTTAAAAAACAGATTTTCACCCTGAAGTTAATCAGGGGAATGGTAAGCAATGTTTTGATTCACTAATGTTTTTCCCAAGCTGCATTTCAGGTAAGTATTTTCAAAAAATAAACTATTAACCTTCAATCCTTTTAGATGGACTTGGTCCACAGCAGATCTTGGGGTTGGTAAGTTTTATTTTTGCTAATTTTCCAACCTAGATTTAAAAAACAAGACTTTTGTCCACAACCAGTTCTTGATTTGGCTAAGCCATTAATTTCTAAAATTTACTAAACTAGAATAGGGACTCTCAGATTTTTATCCCAAAGCCAATCTTGGGCCAGGTAAGCTTTTTGATAACTTACTAATCTTTTTTTAAAAAAACCCACAAACTTTCCCCCTGCAGCAGATCATGTTTTAGGTAAGTCATCTTTATCAAACTACTAACCTTAATTTCAAGCCCCAGATTTCTGCCAAAAAGCAGATCCTGGGGTGGGTAAGTTTTTTTAGAGTAAACAGATATTTTAACGAAAAAATGTTTGTCTAATTCAGTTTTTTGATCCAACTAGCTCTTTTTTACTCAAATTTAACTTGCTACTTTTTTAGTAATATATCCTGAACTATTTGCTTAAAATTACCTTTTAAAAATCTAAATATTTTTTTGCACTTCTTAGTTTTAACTGAAACACTTGGTGGATACTTTGCAAAGCTTTATTGCTAAAAACTACAGATTATCACTCAAGAACTTTTAAATTGTTATAGCAAGACTTATGCTTAGCTTATTTTATGCTATAGATTTGAAAAATCTTTTTGACATTTGTTTTCAGTTTTTAGATCTGACTACCATGGTTTCAAAAAAAAACTTGCCAACTTTAAAAGATCTAAAACAACTGTATTTCTTAAAAAAGAGTATTTCATTATAGGTGGTTTTTATTAATTATATTTTCCTTATTATTTTTAAAGATCTCTGATTTTAAGCTACTTTGTTGTTTACCTACCAAAAAAATACAACCCCTAAAGAATTAAAATATCCTTACTTTTTTTTAAAAAAGGGGATGCCTTTTATTTCTGAGCTTTTTGCTACAGATTAAAAGAATAAAAATACTAAAGAAATTAAGCCCAGCCAAATGAAGAAAAATGTTTTAGAAATATCCACAACTATCTCAGATACTGCTAAAAAAGTAAAAAGTATAAGCTTATGAGTGGAATCTAATGGCATAAAAAATACTTATTTTAGAGCTACAATAAAAAAGATGAATATGTAGAACAAAAATTAAACAAAACAAACTAAACAAAACATTCATATTTCAGTTAAAAAAATTTGTATCATGTGATAATGCTTATAGACTACATCAGCTAAGCCAGAGATAAATATATATATATAATATTTTTGGAATTTTTATAAATGTGTTGATTTGTCCTTTAAGATTCATAAATTTTTTACTTAAAGTAAAATTTTTTTTCAAAAGTAATGTAGTTTTAAGATAATGTAAGAATTATTCCATCTCTAATCTCATATGTCAAAAGTTTAATCCATAATAAAAGTATAAAATAGACCCTTCTAACATTTTAATAGAGAAAGTTGTTAAGCATCTCTTTATATTTCTCTGATGTAAGTTGCACAACAAAAAACAACTATTGTTTTTATAATAATGACTATAACTTTGTGTGCCACTAAATCTTCTTGGAAAACTATAATAATGAACAAAATTAGATTTTATTACTGAACTAAAAAAACACATTTATGCTAGAGTAGAAGAAAGATACCAGAGAGCATCTGTATAAAAGAAAACTAACCATAACACAACTTTTCTCTTTTGGTATCCTACCCACCACTCATGGCTTTATACTCATTAGTTTCTTCTAAGTTTTTAACCACAGCTAAAACATTGTAACAATATATAATTATATCTAAATCAAATAAAGCTAATTAGTAGCTAGGAACTGGAAACACAACCAGCGGGCTGTCGTAAAGGAGTGAAGCTGAGCGTAGCACAGCTTTGTTCTTTTGGCATCCTGCCTGCCACACCACACTTGTCTTTATTAACCGCTTGAGTCCCTGGGGAAGCTTTTTTATATGTTTTTGGCTGGAAAATCAGTCTGGTTTTAAAGTCCAATCAAGGCTGACGTAAATAGTGAACGTGCCTATTGAATTGTCCAGTTTTTATGGCTGATGTTGCCGCAGGAGGGGTTATTGGACACTTTGAAGTGTCTCGCGGCATCCCTACCTGCGGCAGTGTTGATAGAAGTGAAGAACATAGGAGGCAGATGTAAATTAGTCCAGTTAGACTAAGAGGTAAGACATTTAAAAATGTTAATAAAAACTTACTGTAATAATTGGAAAGCACAATGTCATCATCCACTCTGATTAGCTACTTTAAAGCTTAGATGATTAGATTTACTAAGCCAAGGTAAGCCTTCACTAAACACAATACTAACTTTCTCAACTCAAACTTTAACAATTCATTTCAAATTAAAGGTAAGCTTCAAATATATATATAATACTTACTCTTTTAAGCATATATGATCAAGAAAATACAAGGTAAGCTTAGTCTTAAGAGTTTTGAAGCTAACTTTGCTTTATAAAGGTAATAATTTTTTAAAAAAACTAATTCAATTCAAAATCAAATCAAGGTTTAATTTCAGGTAAGCTTTTCATTAAATTTACTATTCTTCTTCAAATCCTTTTAGATGGACTTGGTTCACAGCAGATCTAGGTGTGGGTAAGTTATTTTAACGGATCAAATTTTCTAATATAAATTTAAAAACCAGATCTTCATCCTGAAGTAGATTAAGGTTTGGTAAGCAATGTTTTGATCAAAACCTTTTAAAATAAAGCTGCATTTGAACAGGTAATCATTTACAATAAACTACTAACCTTTGATCCTTTTAGATAGACATAGTCTACAGCAGATCTTGGGGTGATAAGTTTTTTTCACTAAATTACCAGCCTAGATTTAAAAAACCAGACTTTTACCCACAAGCAGATCTTGATTTAGGCAAGCCATTTTTTTAAAAATTTACTAAACTTGATTAGGGACTCCCAGATTTTTATCATAAAGCCAATCTTGGGCCAGGTAAGCTTTTTGATAAATTACTAACCTTTTTTTAAAAAACCCACAAACTTTCCCCCTGCAGCAGATCTTGGGGTTGGTAAGTCATTTTTCACTAATTTTTACTAACCTTAATTTCAAGCCCCAGATTTCTGCCTACAGCAGATCCAGGGTTGGGTAAGTTTTTTTTAGAGTAAACAGATATTTTAACAAAAAAACTGTTTCTCCAATTTAGTTTTTTGATCCAACTAGCTCTTTTAAACTCAAATTAAAATTTTTACTATTAAGGTAATCTCTTTGACTTCATTTTTACTTTTATTATCTAGATCTACAAAATCAGACACTATCTTAACAAAAATAGGAAATAATAATATCAAAAATCAGAGTACCCCATAGAATTTAACTTATATTTAAAAAGTAAATTTAGATCAATATGTTGTCAATAAAACATGCAGTCACCAATAAATAAAGACTGTATCTTAGTAACAAAGCGTGCTGCAAAATAATATATTAAGCCTATAAACTATAAAATAAAGTTCAGGAAACAAAGAGACTTTTATAACATGTACTTAATCTTTATTAATTTGGGGAATTATAATTTCCATTGGAGTTCAAAACATATACTGAAAATAAAGAAAATTAAAAGGGCTGCAGTTTCATTATGTGGGAAAAAATTCATTATTCATCAGAGCTGTTGAGATAGATAACCAAAACCAAGTGCTGAACACACAGAAGTTATGCACAAAACAAATTTTAAGTGGGCTAATTTTATTGTTAACATGTATAAAGTGTTGATTTTTTATGTGAGAAAACTTGGTGTTATATGTTTGGGTTTGTCTGTGTATCTCAACAGCTCTTAAAAGCACTTTAATTAATCTCATTCTCTTAAATGCAAAAATAAGCATAATAAAAGATAGAAACCTCTAACAAAGGCTTGATAATAGTATTATAGAGTATTTACAAAGCATACACCCTTACTTCTCTAATTGAAAGTAGCAATCATAATAAAGATATCATTTTTATATTAAAAAATACTTTAGATATCATTAAATCATCTTTTAACAGCCAGAATAGTAAATAAATTTAAAAAAGATATACTGAACTAACAAAAAGGTATTTCTGCTAGGGAAGAAGAAAAATATAACTGAAAAGCTTTGCAAGAATGGGGCTGAGATAGCACAGCTTTTTTCTTTTGGTAGCCTACTCACTGCTCAACTTTATATACTCAATGATTCCTCTTATTTTTCATTGACAAATCTAAATAATTGTTACCAAGAAACCATAAGGAGGTGCATCTTTAAACAGATTTTTACTAGGTATGAGACCAGAGATGCATGCTAGTAGGCTGCCATCACTTCTGGGGTTCATTAAAAAGATTTATGATAAAGATCATTAAAAAGCCAAAAAAATTAAAGTCCAAAAGATATAAACTTCACACCACTCTTTGATCATAGTTTTTACCAGCTATAACTGGAAACACATACCAGCGGGCTGCCATAAAAGAGTGAAGATGAGCATAGCACAGCTTTGCTCTTTTGGCAGCCTGCCTTAACATCTTTCCTTTTACCAGCTATAGACTAGAAATGCATACCAGCAACCATCATTAAACGCTTTTTACCAGATATAACTGGAAACACATACCAGCAGGCTGCCGTAAAAGAGTGAAGCTGAGCGTAGCACAGCTTTGCTCTTTTGGCAGCCTGCCTGACACACCTTTCCTTTTACCAACTAGAGTTTAACAAAATAGTTTCAAAAGGCCACTGATTTAAATAAACAAAAAAATGTGACTCAACTAGGATACCTGGACGCGTACCTAGGCGGGATGCCATAAAAGAGCAAAGCGGGCAAAGCTCAGCTTTGTTCTTTTGGCATCTTGCCTGCCACACCACGCTTGTTTATTAACTGGGAAGGTTAATTAATTTATACCCTTGAATATTATTAATGAGGATTTAATCATAGGGCCAAGATGAACTTGACTGTGTCAAGTAAAGACTTGTTGTCTTCAAACAAATTATTTAACTGGGAAGGTTTTTTAATATATAATGGGGAACATAATTAATGAGGATTTAGCTATATTATTTTAATTGCCTTGACTGTGTCAAAAGGTTTGGTTAAGGTTAGCCAAAAGTAAACCCCCCAAATTGTGGTTTAAAAGCACCGTTTCAGCAAATTAATAAGGTTAGAAGTGCCGCCGCACCACCTAATTGATTTGTAAAGCGCCAAGGCGCCACCCAGTGAATGTTTCAGGTGCTGGGGCGCCGCAGTGGCTTCTTGTTCAAGTTTCAATGTGTTTTAATGGGGGTTTAACATGAAAAACCAGTTAATGTGAAAAATGGCTAAATGTAGACAATGGTGTCTATGCATTTAGGATTGATCTGCTTGTTCTCAGTTGGAACAGTGATTGTAAAGTTACACCTCCCCTTTAGGCCTCTACTCCAATTCCTGCCAAATGCTTGGGAATTTCTACCAATTTATGTTTAAATATTTATCCAAAAGGTTACTGAAAAAGCCCAAGAAAGGCCCTCAATTTAATATTTTGGAATTATTCTGAAGATGCCCTCACCTAACCCACCCAAGAGACACCCCTGGTTAAATATCATGTGTAAGAGTGGCCAGGAGCAGTGGTGATTGAATCCAAAAAAATTCCCGATGTTATTTAATTCAGTTTTCCTTTTGATTATGTCCATTCGAAATTTGTCAAGATCTTCTGTCTCAAGAAATGCACTCATATCTGCTCATATCATTGGTTGTGATGAGAGCAACTTTTGAGGAAGCTTCAAATATGGAATCAAGAAGAAGAGAAGTATATTCTATTGGATAATACTTTTGATTTATATAGCTTGTGCTGTGGCAGGGATATAAGTTGGATCAAAGATAAGGATGGTCATGTGCAGGATGGGTTTCAGTCACTGGATACTTGGACAAGTCATGTGATATTGGTTTGTTGCCTTTCTTGGTATGTAGAACTGTATATTGGATTGGCATCAAACCAGGCAATGACTGGATGTTAAGTGTACTGGCAACAGCCAGAATACCCATACATCCAGCTCCTTGACACACACCCCTTAAGGGGTTACTCTGGTACATCAGGAGGGGGCTTTGTCTTGACAGCTGCCTCCTGATGTTCTTGGAGTTGTTTGCTAGTGAGTACTAGCCAAGCTGAGTGTTTCCCTTTGCTGAGGCAAGGGCGGGATCTTAGGTATTTCTTTATGACAGGGTCCTTGGCGCCTTGGAACTTAACTAGATAGGTGTTCCTGTCTGGTTGGTATCTGATGATTCTTCCTGGTCCTCTGTGTATTGAGTCTAGCTTCTTTTTGTTCCCAGCTGGGTTCAAACAGGGGAGTTGATGGGGAGTGGGTCCTCTATTGAGGTTACCTTTTGAGTTTTGAGTTGATTTATTTCTGCCAGTTTGGCTTTGAGGCAGATGTGTTGTAGAGCTGGTGTTTGTTCTACTGTGAGAGGGTTTCCCAGGGGATTTTCACATATGGTTGGTTATTGCAGGTGACAATCTCTGGTTTGTATCTGTATGTTAGTTCAAACAGTGAGTAGCCTGTCCCTTGGTTGGTGTGTACCCAAAATACTAATAATACATGTCTCACATATAGTGGTCATGTGCCTTTGGCTTTGCCATCCATTATTTTCTCAAGGGTTTTGATGAGACTGCTGTTTAGGTGTTCATCTCTGTTGTTGGCCTGTGGCCTGTAGGGGGAGGTTGTGGAATGTTTGATATTTTTGGATTTTAAATTGTTATTTACTATGTGTCCTGATAGTTTTGTGGCTCTATCAGTTATGATATAGCCAGGAGCTCTGTAGTTGGCTATGATTTCCTTGTTGATGAAGCAATTTAATGTTTCTGCTTTGTGGTCCTTTGTTGCCCAGAAGATAGGCATGTGTGTAGCAAAAATCAATGGCTACAATTAGGAAACGTTGATTTGTCTTAATTTCTGGGAAGAGGCCCACTATGTCCAGCCCCCAAACCTTAAATGGTTCAGGGTCTGGTACTGGATTAACTGTTGGCTGGGAAGCTTTGGTGCTGGCGTATTTCTCACACACTGTGCACTATTTCAAACTGTCAACTATGTCTTGTTTAAGTTTGGACCACCATACTATCTCTTTTAATGTGAGGTATAGGTTGTTAGCCTTTGTATGTCCTAGTAGATGGTGATGTCTTAATATGGGGTCAACTCTTTGTGCAAGTGGGATGTAGGGAACATGTTTGTCATTAATGATTTGGTTTACAGTGCCATTTGATACATGGAAATATTTTTTGTTCCTTACTAATGTATTGTGGATTAGCTGATGTGTTGAGGGGTCTTTCCCTTTGATTTTATACTAAGTATTAAATAGGCTTGGTCAGTCAGGGTCCAGGTGGTCAGGATGATCCTCTCTTGGCTGACATTGCCTATAGAGAGCATCAGCCATGACCAGCTCTGCCCCATTTTTGTATTGGATGTCCAAATTGAGCTGCTCCAGCAGGGACATCCATTTGGCTTGTTGCTGTGCAAGTGCGTTTTGAGTTTTGAAGTGGATTAAGGATTTATGGTCAGTTAGTACTCAGACGTTTAAATGTCCTTCTAGATAATATCTCCATTTCTTGCATGTGTGGTATATTGTTAGCAATTCATTATTGTGTATTAGGTACCTCTTCTCAGTGCTAGTTAGTTTTCTACTTTCATACATACTGGCAGGAAGTCTTGTTGCCCTGGCCGGCAGATGTGTAGTACTGCGCCAATGGCAGTGTCACTGACATCTAACTCAAGCTTGTAGCACCCATTGTTAGTAGGTTATTTCAATATTGGTGCTTCAATCAGAGCTTGTTTAAGTAGTTGGAAATTCTTATTTCATTCTGGGTTCCATATGAATTTCTTTTTGGCATTACCCTTGGTTAGGTCATTGATTGGTGCAGTTAGTTCCCTGCAGTCTTTGATGTATTTCCTTAGGTAAGCTACCATTCCAAGAAAGCATCTAACTTGTTTCACAGAGGTGGGGCGTTGCATGTTATTTATAGCTTTTATTTTATCTGGATCTGCTTTGATGTCACTGTCAGAGACAATGTGGCCCAAGAACAAGAGTTCCTTTTCCATAAATTGGCACTTGCTAGGCTTTGCATAGAGTTTGTGCTTTTTTAGTCAATTGAGTGTCTTGCAGACATGTATGAGGTGATCTTCTTTGATTTTTGGAAATGTGATGATATTGTCAAGGTATAATAATGTATTTGAGAGACTGTTTAGTGCTTGGTTCATCATAGTGACAAACGTTGTGGGAGCATTGGTCATCCCAAAGTTTATTACCCTACACTCAAAGGATCCAAATTGTGTACAGAACACAGTTTTTGGTATGTCCTTTTCATTTACTTCAACTTAGTTATTGTAAGATAGGGGGTTTAGACTAACAAAGTCTGGCTCCCATCCTGGTGGGACCAACCATCAAGATGCCATCCAGTGCAAGACTGGGATAGTTGCTCAAAGGGGCCTCCCAAAGGAGAACAGCTGAGAAATGGGAGGGAAATATGCATCCAAGGCCATGACCAGGGCCCTGGTAAGCAACTGCAGAGAACAATCCTGGGTGGGAGGGACATCTGGGTTTAACGCGGGATTTGGTGCAGGGAGGGTAGGGAGGGAGCTATGGGGAGAGGATCAACCAAGTCAGAAAAAGGGGGTTCAGAAGTTCTGGATTCTGGAGGGGTTGACAATCCCTCAGGGTAAGAGGTTGACCAAGGGAACAACACATAGGATACTAAGTTGGTGGGGACCTGGGGAAAATGACTGATGGTATTAGAAAGCAGACCAGGAGAAAACCCAGGAGTTTGAGAAATCAGGGAAAGTTTGTTCCAAAAGCCAGGGCTGATGGACCAGAACAATAGGGAGATAGGCACTAATATCCACATAACCACCTTGTACCAAGGAGACAACATGATATCAGAGGGTATTTCCAACTGGGACTTCCAGACAGACGGTCCAAGCGCTCTAGGAAAGTAACAAAGGCATGGACCAGGTTCAGATTTCCTTGGGTCAATTTCAACAGAACTACGGGTGGGCGGACAGACGGATGGACAGGCAGACCAGGGAAAGCAGTTGGGGGGACAGAAGTGGGAGCTGGGACAAATAACTTTATTATTAAATAAAACTTTTTAAAATACAAAGAGATTTGCAAATTCAGGAGTTTTATTCAACAATTGGAATTGGTAAGCAAGGGACCTGATGATCCATGCTTCCATTATATGCAGAGGGGGGAAGTGATAGGGCCAGGAGTTTTGGAAGGGGGCTATTGGAAAGCAATCTAAAGGGGAGCCTGTTAAAAGCCACTGGTCAATTTTTCCCTGGTTTATGACCAAAAGAATAGGGGCAGCAGACCCAGAGGTAGAGCCCAGTCCCCTCAGCTGGCTAGGAGCCTTCTGGGGACTCAGGGTGCATATTTCTCCTAATGCCTTCCTCTGACGTCCCAACAGGAGGGCTCCTGAAACCAATTATTTTGGGCTGAGGGACTTCTGGGCCAGAGGAATTGGCTGCCTGGGATACCACCAATTGAGGGATTTGATACCCAATTTTTCCTGACTGCGAGTTAAGACTATCCTGCACCATGTGGCTTGCATTTTCCCGTTGACCCACCAGTTGTCTCAGAACAGGACAACACCAGGACAGCAAGCAATCTAGCTGGATTAGAGTCTCCTCCACAGTTAGAGGGAACTCTAACAAAAGGATTGGGACTTTTTCCAGGAAGGCCAACACAAAGAGTTCATCTACTGTATGGGCCAGGTCCTCCAGGTTTTGGAGGGGTTTTGCCTGCACGCAGGCCACTGTTTTCAACGGTCTGGCAAAAACATCACAATTCAGGGCTAAAGGTGGGCCACAGAACTTTAAAGTTATAGCCTGAGGTGAGGTCAATTTTTGAGAAAAATATGGCTCCAGAGAGTCTTGCAAAGAGATCCTCTATGAGTGAAAGGGGATATTTATTCTTTACTGTGCTTGCATTTAGTGCTCTGTAGTCAGCTACTAGGCAAAAAGTGCCTTCCTTTTTTCTTTACAAAGAACACTGTCACCCCCATGGAGATTCAGACAGGCAAATGAATCCTTTGGCTAGGTTGTCCTCAATATGGGTTTTGAGGGTTTGGGTCTCCATGGGGGAGAGTCTGTAAAGGGGTGCCAGCTTAAGCATGGCTTTGCATAGGTTGATTCCATGTTTGACCTCGCGTTTGGGGGATAACTCTGTGAGCTCTTCCTTAAATACACGTGCATATTTGTTTAGGAGTGCTGAAAGTTCTGGGCATTGGATTTTGATTGTTTGTATGTTATTGAATTTGGTGTACCTAATTATGTGGAGGGTACTTTCCTTGGTTAGACGTTCTGAGTTTTATTGATTTATGACTTGGACAACTACTGTGTCTCTTAGAATGAGGTTGTTGGGTTATTTGAGGATTTTAAAATTGACTCCATTGTGTTTGATGGTCATGGTTTTTGTTTCCAACATATGCCAGGGTTTACTATGGTGAACTAGTCCATGCCTGCTACAATATGTAGTTTATGTTGTTCATGAAAAGTCTTTTGATGGACGTTTGTATGCCTTGGAGGTCAATTCTGAATGGAGCTGTTTTGCCTTTGAGTAGAACTTTTGATTTGTCTGCCATTCTGGCGTATTTGAAGTTGGATTTGACAGCTGGTATTTTGTACTTGGTTACAAAAGGTTTTCTAAGCATAGTGTGTTGTGCACCAGAGTTGAATAGAATTTTATTTGTATGAGATTTTTAAGTGCATGGATAGACAAGAAGTTGTGAGTAATCTTTAATTTTTATGTTCATAAAAAAGGAGGATTGCAGGACATGTGGGATGTGAACAGCAAATTTTGTGCCTTGGTACAGTTTCTTGTCAAGTTGGGGGGAGACAGGAACACTTAATCCTGTTCCCCCTCCTCTTTTCCCTGTTCCTCTGTTTCAAGACCTTCAAGGTCAGAGAATGTGGGGTCAGATTTGTAGCGGGTTGCTACTTCAGTGTTGTTAACTTTGGTGGTGTCTTCTTCTTGGGACAGGAGCGGTTTGCACTTTGGTTGCAATTGCCATTGTTAAAATTGGAGTTGCTGTTGCTATGATTGGTTTTTTTGGCGCTTGTTGCCAAAATAATTGTCTCTGCCATTGCCGTTTGAGGAGTGGTTGCTGTTGTGTGCAGCATATTCCATGTTTGCATGTTTTTCTGCATGCTTGGCTTCTACAATGAGCGCAGGCATGGAGGTGCTGGCTTCTGGGCAGATGAGGGCAGCAACAGAGGGTTTCATTCTGTTGATGAATGATGCTCTGGTGTGTACATTGTCAGCTTGAGCTGGGTTTTGGATTTTGCGATGTATTTCCTTGAATTCATTGGTGTAAGCTGTTACAGTGGTCTTCTGAGGAAGATTGCTGAGCTGTATTGCTATGTCTTGGAGGGATTTGGTGATACAGAAATTGTGGGTGATATCTACTTTGAACTCTTCCCAGTTGTCAAGCTGGTTGTCAGTTTTTGAGTCAACCCAAGTGATGAACCAGTTAGCTGCAGCCTCATACAGGCACTTGCTGGCTTCCTGGACCCATTTTTTGTGGGGCATGCAGCTGGCGCAGAGTTTAGCAGCTAAGTGGTCCAGCCAGTTAATTAATTTTTCTTTGTTTTTATCAATAAACTTTTTGATACCAATGTACTTGGTGTTTATAAATTTGCCTGTGATAGGCAGTTGTGGGTTTGTTTGTGGTTGGAGAGAGCAACTGTATTGAATTATCTTGGTGCATTTTTTGGGCATGACCAGCCCTTCAAATATAGTGCATCCACTAGGTATTTCTTTGTCAATATTGTGGGCACAGAAGTACGTCTTCCAAGTATCCTGAGATGTAGCTTGGTTGAGTACATGAGCAAAGGTGGGTGGGTTCTGTTCAGTCATTCTTGTTTTCATGGGTGTTGTTGAAAAACCATAGCTGCTACCAGTGATGAGGAGCAACTTTTGGGGAAGCTTTAAATATGGAATTAAGAAGAAGAGAAGTGTATTTATTGGATAATACTTTTGACTTATATAGCTTGTGCTATGGCGGGGATATAAATTGGATCAAAGATAAGGATGGTCATGTGCAGAATGGATTTGCATCACAGAATACTTGGAAAAGTCATGTGATATTGGTTTTTTCCCCTTCTCAGTATGTAGAAATGTATATTGGATTGGCATCAAACCAGGCAATGGCAGGATGTTAAGTGTACTGATGGTGAGCAGAATACCTGTACATCCAGCTCCTTGACAGTTGATTGGTTTTGTGATATTAAATCTATCACCCCAATCTTATCACATCCCTTAAATGAATGCAAGAGTTGTGAAAGACCTTGCTTCATCATTCTCTAAATTAAAAAAAGTTTAAAATTTGTTAGTCTAATTTGGCCATTTGGTTTTTTCTGTTGCTTTTGGTGCTCAGTTGATTCCTCCTCCCTTTGGCCTCCCGGGAATTGTTAGTGGCAACCTTTTGGTTGTTGCTGAAACCATAATTTTATTGTGGTTGAGAGCTTGATTTTATTTCCTCTTAACCTGCTCCCCAATTCTCACAATGATAGCTTGGATCAGGAATACATATATTCCACAGGGTTTTGGCTCCAGAAGTCTGGAATGCTTCAAGCCAAAGCAATGCATTTCTATGGAAGGAATCAGGTGATTCTGGAATGTATTAGGGCACATTCTTATAGATTAAGAGTGTGAAGATATCTTTGGTAAAGATCTGGATTGGATGACACCATTATGTCATAAACCATGTTATAGGAATCCAGGTGTGATTCCAGAACCAGAGGGGTTTTCAGCCAAATATACTCCAATTGGTATATAATGGAAACATGATAATAATTAATAAAGATGCTTATTTGTGACAATGGTTGCTTTCCCTCAATCATTTTATGTTTTATGCTTTTGAATTTTAACTGAAAGAAGAATACCATGGAATAAAAGAGATGGTTTGCAGCTAAGACTTTGTGAAGTGAAAAATGTGGAAGTTATCACCAGATGGCAACAAGTTTAATGCCAAGATTGCCTGTCTGGAATCTGAGCTCATTGAAGCTCATATAAAGGATTCCCTGTCAAACTTTAAAAGAGTTATACTGGGATAATAAAAAAGCAAGCATGAATTTCCTGGATCTTCTAAACAGTGGTATATTCCTTATACTCAGGTTTTAAAGGATACTCAGTAAAGTAAACAGGCCTGTAAGGAGCACCTGTCAGACAAAAAACTGTGGGTAGTGAGGCTGGCAGCCCAGAAGGATTAGAGTTAAACTGGAAGATTACTAGGATAAAATACAGCAATAATTGGAAGAACTAATATCTTATAAACTCTATTTAAAAATGCAATAAAGTCTGTAACAAGGTCTAGGGTTCATACAGTATCCCACTACCAGACTTCAATCCTTATGGTTGGGAAATGGGAATTTGGACAGGCGGGTTGCCTGGTTTTTGGGGTGGCAAAATGGCACTGGTATAGGAAATACATTCATTGGCTGAACCTTCAAGAATTTTAGTACAACCATTTTGTTCTGGAGTGATATTCTTGGAGGCAGCATGCTGGTCTGCGCTTTCTTCAGGGGCAGAGTTACAATGGCAACTGTCAGCATTTAAACTGTCTACATTTAACATCCTCCATGTCAACAATTCCCAAAAATATTTTACATTTTATTATATGCTTATAAATTTTTACCTTAAATAATTGTTAATAATGTTAAAAGTTAAATTTGATCTTAATTTTCAAGTTTAAGTAAGATTGTAAAAAATAAGGCCAAAATAAAATTTGGTATTATTGATGTTTTAATTTATGGTCTTGAATGTATTGTATTTGTTGTTTTTCATCTATGAGGATGTTGATAGGAGATTGTATGGCAATAATCTGTAGCTACTAGTTAGGTCTTTGGGGGTCTGAGGGCCGGCAATTCCTTGTTAGCCCGTAAGAGAATTTCACAATACTGCAAGTGGACAGTGACACGCTCTCACTTGTATACTTCTGACTACTAGGCGGCAGCTAGTAGTGATACACTAAGATAGAGATGTTGATTCTCTATCTACCAAGGGTTAATGATCTGCTCATCTCATCATTAGGAGATCTCCTTATATAGGGAATCTATCTCTCTTGCCAGGATTATCTTCTGGCGCTTCTAACTCTCATTGACCAGTCTACTGTTCCCCAGACTACCAATTTCAGCCCCCAGAGCTAGGCATCTATGTTGTGCCAACATGGGATTACAATCAATTGCCAGACCTCATGTATGTGCAACAGGGTCCTGGCGGCATCTTGTCCACTATTTATGCAGCTTCAAGTATTGGTTACCCTTCAAATGGGTACTTCACATCTTGCATTGGCAGTTAATTGACCTTCTATAATTGATGATTTCTTGGGATTGAACCCAGATGCTGGAAGGTTTGGCAGAGGCGCTTTCCTTGGAAATATTTTATCATATTCCTAATTATATGATCTAATTAGTTCATGTGTCAGCCAATCAATAGTCTTGTGCTTGTATAAGGATTGGGATTTGGAGTAATCTGCAATATTCTGATTATCTGAGTCTATCAGTGAGATCACATCAATATTTTATTAAGGTTGACAGTGGGGTGGTGCTTGGGCGTTGGTAGCCAATAAATCAGAGGAATGATAGTCAAATCTACCATATTATTCCAAAGTCCTGACAAGTACCTTCAGATTAATTACCAAGGCACAGACAACATTGTTGTGTTAGATAATATTGGGCTCTACAATGTGGATTTGGTTGTGTCCAAGTCCCCTCATCAACAAAAACAGTCACATGTCTAGCCACCGCCTTGCTGACTTTCCAATGAGACTCCTCTTTCTCCCACCCCATTCCCCAATTCTGAATCTAATTGAGGAGGTGTTTGGTTGGATCAAGAATAAGGTGAAGAAAGGCCTCCCACAGGACACCAAATATCTCTTTAATATTCTTGAGGTCAGCCAATTCTTGACGCCACCCAATGCGGTGGCAGCTTTTTGCAAGCACTCAGAATTCTTCCTTACAAAAGCCCTCAACTCCAAGCCAATCAGATAAATGGGCACTAAGTGTTTATTTGTTTTTAATTTATTTTGTTTTTATTAGGACACAAAAATTATTATTATATAATGACATGACGTTGAATTGTATTAGACATATAAGAATACATACAAAAGTTAAGTAAATTTAATTATACTAGATATGAGTACACATATTTTTATTATAATGTACTAAATATTGTATTGTCTGTTGAGCTAACAAATAAATAGATTTAAAAAAGCAGAAATAGATTAATTTTATTTAAATAATTGTGAACCCTTTTTGGTACTTTGGCTTTTTTAAGCCAAAAATCAAACCTTGCAAGTCATCATCTGACCTTATTGATTTAGTGCCACTAAGGCCCACACAACACAAAAATCAATGATTTTCATATATCTCTTACTAATTAGTACTTATGACGCGGGTTAAGCATAGCAAATCTATTTATCAAATTATATTACAAGGGAAAGGTATTTGAGTTCTAAACAATCACTTGTTTAGAACATAAGTGGAGCGGGCAGCTTGATGCGGATAAATTCAGTTCTCATTGTTTAACTATGTAATATATGAACCTGTACTTGAAAAGCAACTAAATAAACACATTTTAAATCATATTTTATTATTTAATGTGTTTTCTTATTATAACTACTGTCTTATAATATATTTAGATATATTACTATTATAATTTAAATATTATAATTTAAAATAAAAAATTTAAAAAATTTAAAAATATATATTTTAATTTGCAAGGGAAGATAATTTATTAGGGAGGTGCAAATTGCAAAGGGAATGTGATTATTCTGGGGAATTATACCCCAAAATCAAATTTCAGCTATAGCGTCTAATTAAATCCACATACTCTTCTGTATGTGGTGGACAACCCTGGATGCAATTGCAAGAGGGGTGGCGCCCTGCACCCTGGTGGTTGCCAAACGCTTAATAAAAGGGAGTCAAGTAAGCAAATCAGTTAAGAGGTTCTTTTTGGGAGGCATGTAGTACCAATCAAACAATGCCAATGCAAAGGAGCCATACAGGGCGTGCTCAACTGTCCTATACCCCATAGTGTCTTCTGGCGTTCAAGTGCTAATTGGCATATATCAATTTGTATAGGTACATCCTCCAGTTTTTTGATGTTAGTCTTTAATATGCAATGTGGTAGGATTCCTAGGTATACTGCAACATGAATTCTTTGCAAGGTATATTTTTCAGAGAACATGTATAATTTCTTATATATTTGAACTAATCTGTTGATATAGGACAAGTTGCTGAATTTGAAAATGGTTCCAGAGGGTGCATAACTTGTATCTGCCCCCATGCCTCTGCAAAAAAAATAAAGGTTTAAACGTATTCATGAGGACTGTGTCCCCAACTTTATTTGATAATGCTTTGAATACTTCATTGAAAATTTCAGTTTTAAGATATTCAGTTCCTATTTGAAAGTCAATTCTTATTAGATTTTTTTGTATTCATTGATGTTTGAAAAGGGAAAGTGTTGAATAATTTTATAAATATATTCATCAAAGTTTATTTTGATGTCCCCACAAATTTCAGTCATCTCTTTGAAGTTGATATTTGCTCCTATTGTGTATGCTTCCCTAATCCACAGTGAGCACCCCGCAGGTGGTAAATATTCCTTGGCTTTTGCTTCAATATTTCCATATTAATCATATTCATTTGAATTATTTTATTTATTTCATTTTTATTTATTTGCTTTACAGGGGCTAACAGTGATTGGTAACCCTGTAAAACCAACTTGGTGTGAATGCCACCACTTCAGCTACCTTGTCCCCATTCTTAGTTATACCTAAAGGAAATATAAGTAAAACATTAAAAAACTTACTGATTGTTTCCCCTGCGGCCCCCTCAGTCACAGGCGCCCCTTCAGCAAAATTCATGAGCGCTGGCTGCTCTTCATTTTTTTTTCTGGGCTTGATCTTCCTTATTTTCTGGGCTACTTGTGTTTCCTCTTGATTTTTGTTTGTTGAATTTTCATTGTTTCTTGAGGCGCTTCTGCTTCTTGATTGTGCTTTGTTTTCATCTGTTTCCATTTGATTAGTTTCCTCTTTATTTGTGTTGATTTCCTTTGGGATTTCATTTCCTTTGATTAATGTGACTTTTTGAGTGTTCTTTTTGTTGTTTTTTTTGCAAATTCCCACAAGTTGTAACTTTCATTTTTGAAATCTAAATGCTTGAGTATTTCCTTTTGTAGATTTAAAACTATTTTCTTGTGTTCTTTGTTGACTATTGTTCCCAGGATATTTTTTGCAGTTTTGTTTTACTGGACCAAAGCCCTTCTCTTGTTTCCTATCTGATTTACTACAATTTCCCTTATTTTATGTTCAAGATCAACAACCTTTTGGAGGGCTGACTCTAATCTATTGATAAGGCTATAGATATTTGACATTTTGTTTGAATTACATCAAAAAACTGGTTTTATAGTACTACCTTCAATGCATTAATAGTTTTTGTTGTCAATGATAAATTAAGAACAACAAATATAAATATTGTATTAGAATATTGCAGGTATGCGTTAAATCCTGATATTTAGATATTATGTGCATAGCTCAATGTATTCTGTATAATAAATTTCATTGTAAACAAGGCCTTTTTCATTGTAATTTATATAAATGGACTGTGTTTTTTATTAGAGATCCATTAATGCTTAGTACAAATATTGATACATAGTGCATTTTAAAGCCTGTATATTTACCTATTGTTAATAATAATGTAAACTTTTCAGTCGGATTTTATGAGATAATAATAATGTAATGTGTTAATAAATTACAGTTTACTGTCATTAATTGGTTGATTTTCTTTTCTGTGGCAATTGTGCATTTCCTGATATTTACGCACTAGTATACAATTGGTTGGTTTCACATCCAATTGAACAGCAAATAGGAAATCAGCCAATTAATGGTAATAAACATTAATTCATTAACCCATTACATTATTATTACCTCACAAAATCTGACTAAAAGTTTACAGAATTATTACCAATAGGTAAATATACAGGCTGTAAAGTGCACTATGTATCAATATTTGTTCTAAGCATTAATGGCTCTCTAATAAAAAAACACTGTGAAGAATTGCTGACCAGGGATTGTGGAAAGCTTAATTCATTAGGCAACTATTGACAATTAACCAGAGTCAATCAATTACTCTTTCAGAAATTAGTGTCATTTATCACATAATTAAATGCATGATTAGTGATCCATGACGTTGTCACCAAGTATTAATCACGCCACGTTGCTGCCACCCCAGATACCAAGCGCTGTGACACCAGCATTAATTATTCTTGGCGCCAGAGCGCCACTATAGTTTACATCAAGCACCAGGACGCCAGCACAATTATTTGCAAGCGCCAGAGCGCTGCAATAATTAACATCAAGCGCTGAGGCACCAGCTCTGAGAGGAAATAACAATGAGGCGCCAGGTCTTAATATAGAAGTTTCTGTATACCAAATATGAGTGCTATCTGGTGCGCTAGCAGAGGGCACCCTTGTGCTAGGTGCCACAGCATTTCAGGATTGTGCCCTAAAATGGAAATTCATCCCCTTCTTCATCAGCACAAACAAGACTCTACTGTGTGCTAGAATGTCCTAGAAGACATTACCAGCAAATGATGATTAGTAATATGAGAATACCCCTATATAAGGTGTTGACAGTAAACACCAAGGGGCAGATTTTTGGAGCCTACTTGTATAGGATTAAATAAAAGTATTCATTATAAATCAATTGGTCAAATGTCTTTCAAATCCTCACATTCAAAGGCATGCAGTAAGTGTGTGCCCCTGCCTTCTAATCCTTCTGTTAAATCTGCTGGTGAACATCAATTTTCAACAAGTGATGTTCACTACAGGGGCACCACACACTCCAACCAACTCTTGTCCTCTGAGTCTGAAACGCCTCCCTCCATCCCCAAAGACCTAACTGGATTTGGGGAACATTACTTGGTAATGGAAACCAGCAACGTTGAGAGAGACCAGATTTTCTGTCAACACAAGGATGTAACCAATGTAGAAGACTTACCTGTACTTCCCTCCTGCCAGTACACAGAAGTTCCCGTGGTACCGCTGGAACGCCTCACCCAGGTCAATTGCCAAGACCTGGCATTGGTGGTCTCTGGACTTTTCCTTGGGTATCAGCTTAGCCAGAAGCCCACTAATATCCAGTTGTCTCTCTTCCACCAACATCCCAAAGCTCAATGCCTCATGACTATATTTTGCAGTTATCTGGTAACTGATGAAGGAAACCTTGAACGTTTTCCCACCCTCAAGAAGGCAACTGACTACCTGCAAGGATTTGTTCACCCTGCGTTAAATCAGCTACTGGGAGTTCAAGCCCGACACCACCTGGAGCTTTGAGACTTGGTTATGTATGCAGAGTGCCAGCAACATTACCAGGACTGGCTAGTACAACAATTGGACTCCGGGTTTGAGGAAATTTGAGCTTACACCCAAGCCAACAAGGACAATCAAGCCACTCTGGCTTTCCAGCTAGAGGACCTCACCCACCATTTAAAAATTGCTTAGTCCATGTAATAGAGTCAACCCTGAAGAATCTTGGGTTGGGGCCCACCTGGGCCCAGGACGTTATCTGCTATGCCATAGCCATCAAACAATATATAGCAGGTGCCAATGTAACCAAGAGCAACATGGATGATCTTCTTTCCAAACATGGCGCCTCCTTGGAGCAACAGGGTAGTTGTCTGCATGACCTGGACAAGAAGGTTGCCAACAACAAAGATAATATCAATGAGGTATGACGCCTTGCCTGGCAGGAGAGTGAGGAGTCCAGCAACATTGCTAATGCTGCCAAGGCCAAGGTTCTGTCACTTTGAGACAACTTTGTCCAATACAATGACTATATCAAGGAAACTATCCAAGAAGAGATCTCTCAGCTACGCCATGAATTCTTGTCACAGTTCACTAATGGCTCAACCACTGCGGTTCATGGCTGCTCTGAACTTAATGAAGTACAGCAACAAGTAGAGGATATTACGGCCAAAAATAACAAAATGTTCCTGGAAATGAAGCGGGTACATGACAAAGGAGAGCAGAATATTGCCTCCCTCAAGGCTGAGCTTGAAGAGTTACAAGCTGAAATGAAGGGACATGATAAGCAATCCACCTCCCAGCGTGGCACCATAGAAGACTTTTGCAAAGGAATGGTCCAGTGTGCCAGGCTGATTGAGCCCCTTTTCTCTTCCCTACAAAATGCAGAGATAGAGATAGCAGATGCTTGGGCCAAGCTGATGGAGTCCAGATGCTGTTTCACTGTTCAAGACTTGGGAGGACCTGGCCTTCCTGCTATTCCTTCTGGAGAAAGCGCCACACTGCAACCCACTTTCAGTTTGGTATATGACAATGGAGCTACCTCATCCTCTTCAGGCCGCTGAAGCCTTCTATGAGTCTTTGCTGTCCCCCCTACGCCTGTTGAAACCCCACAAGCACCCAGGGAGACAGGCCCAGCTGGGAGCTCTCATACCAACTTCTTTGACCAAAGCTGCTGCAAAGAGTCTTGTTGTCGTCCTCAAGCCAAAACTCCCACGCATTTCAAGCCAATGAACCTGCCTATGTTTGACCCTAAAGGCAATGTACACACCTCCATCTGTCTTTTCAAGATGTCTATTTATGGGGCCAACAACTAAGACAAGGTTACCACACTGCCTAATCAACTGGACGCAGCCAGTACTAATCTAATAATCCTGCACATGCCTGAACATGACTAGTTGTACGCAGCAGCAAAAAAATGTGCTGTTATACAAATTTGGTAGCATTGCCTGGGTTACCAAAAGGGAAAAATGAGTTCTTGGTGATTAGATTCAGAAAAGACAAGACAATTACTAATTTTTCTTACTGTTTCTACCTTGAGGCACAGATCCTCACCGGCTCAGGGTCCCTGACCATGCATGACGTCCATATAGCTTTATGCGCAGCAGTAAAGCCCTAAAAAGCCTTGTAACAAACCCTCATGCCAGTCTTTTAAGATAAATACACCTTGGACAGCATGGTATGTTACTTGCGCCAGTGTGGTGACACTTTTAGATCCCCCAACACTGGATCAAAGCCCTGCCCAGTCCCTAACCTTCCAGGGCGCTCAGAGGCCCCACCAACAACAACAATTTCTTGTCAAAGACCAACATCACTAAGGTAATCTGTCATTGCTGCAACCAGAAGGGCCATTATGCCTCTAGTTGCAACTCAAAGACAGGTATTCATGTGCTGCCCCCTTGGAACCTGAAGTACAGGGAAAAGTCAGCCTAGAGTAGAGGAGGAACTCTCTACATCCACGCAATCCATGAACGTTCTGCCCAACCTACTTTTCACGCCTGACACCAGGTTCTCAGGAAATGCGCCCCATCAGGTTCTTGTCAATGATGTGCACATGGTACAGACCCGTTCTAAGGTTCAGGCCTCTCAAGAGGCTACTAAAGAAGTGTCCAAGCCCTATGCTTGCCAGTTATTAGACAACGTGCCTGATATAGAACCCCAACGCTCAGGTGATGCCACCCCCTTAGGGGTGTCAATGTAGCTATCCCCATGAAAACAATGAAGGATCACCACCCAGAACTATGTGATAGTATTATTGAATTCATCTCCACTGCCAACAATTTTGACATCCATTTAGTAAACAAAATTGGTTCTTCTTATTCTGAGTGCACTTATGCTGATATTTTTGTGAATAAACTCAAGGTGCAAGCGTTTATTGACAATGGGGCCCCTATAAATATAGTGTCCTCCAAGTTAGTGCAGCAAATAAGGCTTTCTCATGATATTAATCACAAGAAACAGTACAGTACAGCTGGGCTAGACTGTACCACCACCCAAGGAGCGTACAGCACACTCCCTTTACGCTTTGGTTCCCTGGCAGTCTCTGCCCCAGCTATAGTGCTACCCAATGAGAACTATGATATCCTGATTGGAACCTTGTTCATGCAACAGTATGAAGTAAAGACTGATATTGAGAATGATGTTCTTGAAATCTTGGGAAAGGCAATCCCCTTGTATTGCAACTGCTCAACCCCATAAATGGGCAGCCAAACCACCCCCTGTGTTAACCTTGCATATTGCAATGCTGCTTTCCCAGTCAAGTAACATAAATTGGGACGCTGGGTTAAACATCTTCCCACTCAGGTTGAGGAGTATAAGGGTCTGCCATTGCACGCCAACTCTTCTTATACCATCCTGGCTGGCCATCAGGTGCTAATGGACATTGGATTTGATTTACAAATCCCTCAAGGACTTTACGGGGAAATAGAAACCCCCTGGAATTGCTCTAGGCTTGAAACCCTGGTTGCACCTGGCATTGTGCTCCCTAATTATGGGCCCATAAAGGTATTGCTTGCCAACCTCAATCACTCTCCTGTTGAGGTAAAACACCATCAAGTAGTGGCGTACCTGCATCTATTACCGGTAGAAGAGGTGACAGAGATACACAATTTTGGCACCCTGGATGAGTTTGGCCTCCCTTCAGAAGAAGTAATACCTCCTGCTGTATGCACAATAACTCCACAGGAGCAGCTGCAAGGACTCACTGTTGCTCAACAGGATGTAGCTCTTGCCCTGTTTAAGAAATACAAGGAGATATTTGCCAAGGATGACTTCAACCTGGGGTGTGCATGTAACACACTCCACCACATTGACACAGGCAAGGAATGTTCTATACGCCTCCATCCCATATGATGTTCCTGTACCTCTGACGCTGCTGTAGATGAGGAAATTGGGAATCTGGTCCAACTAGGTCTACTGGTTCCCTACAAGAGTCTGTGGTTGTCTCCAGTACTCATAGTTAAGAAGAAAGATGGGAGCAACCGCATTGTCATTGACTACTGCAAGCTTAACAACATCACTAAGAAGGACTCTTATCCCCTTCTTTGTATTGACAATGCACTCAACCTCCTGGGAGGCGCTAAGTTCTTCTCTGAAATGGACCTAATATCTGAATATTGGCAGATTGAATTGCCTCCCAAGGAGCAAGAGAAATGTGCCATCCTCACCAGTCAAGGCATCTTTTAACCTACTCAAATGCCACAAGGGCTGTGCAATGCACCTGCCACATTCCAACATTCCATGGACAACATGCTCCATGACCTCAAGCTAGCTGTGTTTTAGTCTATCTGGACAATATCTGTAAAGTTCTGTGGCCCATCTTTGGCCCTAGATTGGGATGTATTTCCCAGACCATCAAAAAAGGTGGCCCGCGTGCAGGCAAAACCCCTCCAAAACCTGGAGGACTTGGCTCACACGGTAGACAAACGCTTTGTGTTGGCCTTCCTGGCTGAAGTTCTCATTTCCCCTTTGGAGTCCCCTCCAACTTCGGAAGAGACATTAATTTGGTTGGATTGCTTGTTGTCCTGGTGTTGCCCGGTCCTGAAACAATTAGCAAACCAACAAAAAATGCGGGCCACATGAAGTTAGAAAGGTCAAATCTGCGGCCTGGGGAAATTGGGTACCAAAACCTGCAACCAGAGGTGTCCCAGGTAGCTAATTCCTCTGGCCCGGGAGTCCCCCAGCCCGAAACAATTGGGTTCTGGAGCTCTCCGGTGGAGACGTCAGAGGAAGGCATTAGGGGAAATGTGCACCCTGAGTCCTCGGAAGGCTCCTAGACAATAAAGGGGCTGAGTCTTACATCCAGCCCCGCGGCCCCTATTTTCTGGATCTCAAACCAAGATAAGATTGGCTAGTACTCTTTAATAGGCTCCCCTTTAGATTGCACTCCAATAGCCCCTTTCATAACCCCTCCTGTCCTATCACCCCCCCTTTGTATAAAATGGAAGCATGGGCTGTCAGGTCCCTTGCTTACCAATTCCAATTGTTGAATAAACTCCTGACTTTGCAAATCTTGTGTATTTTAAAGTTTGTTTAACAATAAAGGTATTTATCCCAACTCCCGCTGTCAACCCCGCCTCCCGCTTTCTCTGGCCTGCCTGCCCGTCTGCCTGTCTTTTTTGTTGGGAATTGTTCCGAGAACAATAACTTGGGCCATTCCCTGTTATTTACCCAAGCACTTAATTGTCCCCGCCAACCGCCTTCCCTGTCCCGCCTGCCCAACTGCCCGCCCGTTGTTTTTTTTGTTGGGAATTGTTCTGAGTAATATTAATTTGGATATTTTCTTATTATTTACCCGTGCACCTGGTCTGTCCACCCATTAGTCTTAGCAAAAGAAGGGTACCCGCTGGAATCATGTTGTCACCTTGGTACAAGATGGCTGTGTGGATACTGGTGCCCATTTCCCTCTTGTTCTGGTCCTCAAACCCAGTCTTTTGGAGCAACTTTCCTTGATTTCTCAATCTTCTGAGTTTATTCCTAGTCATTTTACAAATTTAATTGAGCATCTCACCCAGATTCCCTTCAAACCAAGATTCTATGGGTTGTTCTCTTGGTTGTCTTCTCATCTTGAAGAGTTGTTGCCACCTTTGGAATCTGTGACTACTGAAACTCCTTCTTCTGACTTGTTCAATCCTTACCCCTTGCACCAAATCCCTGAGTCAAATACAGAGGCCCCTTTCACTCAGATTGCTCTCTATAGTTACTTACTGGAGCCATGATCATGGCTTTGGATGCATACTTCCCTCCCCTTTCACATCCAGTCTCCTTTGGGAGGCCCCTTTGAGCGGCTATCCCAGTCTTGCACTGGATGGCATCCTGGTGGTTGGTCCCACCAGGATGGGAGCCAGACTTTGTTAGTCTAGCCCCCCTCTCTTACAATATCAATGTCTTTTCACAAACATTCTCTGATCACCTTCAGCACCTTGAGGAGGTCTTCTGGCAACTAGTGGCTGCTAACCTTAAGGTCAAACCCAGGAAGTGAAACTTCTTTAAGGATCAGCTCAAATACATTGGCTTTGTGGTCAACACAGAAGGATTACAGCCTCAGCCAGCCAAAGTCAAAGCCATAGAGAAAATGAAGATGCCGTTCAATAAACAATATGTCCAAGTTTTCCTGGGCATGATTGGATATTATTGGCGCTTTTTTAAAGACTTCTCAAGAAAGGGGGAGGCCCTCTTCCACTTGCTGAAGAGAAATGTGCAATTTGACTGGACCCCAGCCTGTCAACAAGCCTTTGACACCCTATGCTTGAACCTCATGAACAAACCAATCCTGCAATATCCAGACTTCAGCCGTGAATTTATTGTTTGAACGGACGCCTCACTGACTGCTGTGGGTGGTGTGCTCTACTAGGTGGACACCAACAGCAAAGAACACCTGGTAGCCTACTGCAGCAGATCCTTACTGTTCATGAGCCCAATTACACTGTGACTGAATGGGAATGCTTGGCAGTAATATACACATACAAACAGTTCTTTGTATACCTACATGGCGTTCACTTCAAAGTAATCACAGATCATGCATCATTACGCTGGCTCCAGAACTTGAAAGAACCTGAAAGACGTCTAGCACAATGGGCACTAAAGCTTCAGGTCTACAACTTTGAGATATCACATAGAGCAGGAGTCAAGCACCAGAATGCAGATGGGTTGTCCCAACTACTAATGTAGCCCACCTAGCTGATGTCTCTGACCTACTATATGATAAAATGTTGGCAGGCAACTACCAAGATGAGCCTGTAGAAGTCCAGCACACACTAGACAGACTCCTGGAAGACACTGAGATCAAGAATGGGCGGATACTGAAACACACCTTAGAAGGAATAAGAATAATGCCCAGATCATCAGAAAAGGCTGATCTAATATTTTGCGCTCATAAGGCAATAGGACATGGCGCCTTCTGGAAGACTCTTGAACAACTGAAACCACATACTTTTGGGAAGCCATGGCCTTTGACGTACATAAACACTGAGCTTCTGTAAAAAATGCCAAGGGGAAACCCGTTCAAAAAGTCAACAACCTACCACTTAGCTTGGCCTAACTTTGCTTGGCACACCGTCTCAATTGACGTTGTAGGAACCTTGCCAGTCAACAACTATTGCACCAAGTACATCATTGTTGCAATAGACTACTTGACCAAATGGGTGGAGAAAAAGGCAGTGCACAACTTAGGCGCTAACACTACTGCAAAATTCCTACTTGAACCAATCATATTATGTCATGGTTGCCCCCAAGTTATTCTCACTGACAATGGCACCAACATCACTTCCCACGTGGTGACCAAGCTTAATGAACTTATGGGAATCCTTGGAGTATTTTCAACACCCTACCACCCTGATTCAAATGGAATGGTAGAGAGAGTTAATGGGACCTTAGTAAGCATCTTGAGGAAATTGGCTGCTAGCTGCCCTGCTGAGTGGAACACTTTCCTGCTGCCAGCTATCTTTGCCTACAACATTGCCACTCACTCCTCCACAGGGAAATTGACATTTCAACTTTTTCATGGCAGGCACCCCGCACTACCCCCATTCTATACTCCTGTGTTGAGGAAGAAGATACCCAGTCACCCCATGTGTACCAACAAATGCTGGCCCGCACATTGATTCAATTGCAGTCAGAAGCCTATTCCAATGCATTGGCCAAGAAGATAAGGAGCCAGGAAAAGGATAACATCTGGAAGGCCCCTCTCCAAGAGTTCCAATTAGGTGACTGGGTGCTCTTCTATAACACCCATGGATTCAGCAGAGCGCACAAACTGGCTACCCTATGGATAGGCCCATTTAAAATCATTTCCCGGACATCCACAGACGCCTATACTATTAAGGAGATTAAGGACAGACGGATGATCAACTGTGTACACGCAAAGTTTTTGAGGAAGTTTGTAAAGAGCCCCCCTTCCAATGAATAAAGTGATACTACTGCAAATAGTTAATCATATAAGGAGTGAACAGAAGGACAAACAAAAGCCAAAATTAAGTAAAACTATATACAAGAAATAAGGAAGCAATGCTTTATTGGCTAGCTATTTGAAAGGACAACATCTGGAGCCAGAGGAGGAGGACTTATTACCTGGAGTCTTGCCAGAGGCACCTGTAGAAGGAGCATTGTCTGCAGGAAGATAGGGGATGGAACGACGGTTTGGAGCAGAGCAAGGACGTTTTGATACAGAGAGAGGTACCAGAGGAGCTACCAGCTTGTACTTGTTGTTGTCCATTTGGTTGAGGACAAAAGCAAGGGCCATCAACATTTGGCACCAAGCCAATTGGGAATTGCAGGACATACCAGTCCAACTGCACAGGGGCAAGCAAAGATTCCCCTCATTAACTAGACTCCCCCATCCACCACAAGCAGAGAAAGCAGAGCCTATAGTAAGGCAATTGAGCAGCACATCCTCCATCTAGGAGTAGCATGCTGGCAAAGAGACCTTAGACTGATAGGCCAGCCCACAGAAGTGCTTGAGACAACGTCCCACAAAACCCACAGCGCCAGAAATCACGCCTTGGGAGGATACCACATAAAGTGGGCAACAGACGCATCCAAGGGAAGATACAACTGTGGGTTGTTATCCTTTACCGCCTGCACAAACAGAAGCAGGGCCAAGGAGAAACAACGTGGTATGTTGGCCTGAAGATCAAGCCCAAGAGTACATGGAAGCTCAGAGTTGGCAGGCTGCTCCAATGCCCAGATACAAGCAACCTCTTGAATGTACTGATTGCGCTGAGTAATGATGTAGATGTGCTGCAAGGAAAAGCCACTGTCATCTTTGGTTGTGAAGTGCAGACAAAGGTCAACCTCCCCAACTAGTTGCTCCAAGTCATAACTACCGTAATAACGAGCTCCTGATTGGATTGGTGTCACAGCGTCATCTTTGGCAAACAGCAACTGGACATACACATATAACGTCTCTTTGTGATGGCTTACCCCAAACCAATTGATGATGTCAGGGTAAGCAGAGGGAAGCTCCTCAGAGTTGTAACAAGAGCAAAGTAGTGCAGAGGGTGTTGCAAGTGGTGAGGAAGCAGTTTTGAGGACAATATTTTTGGTCCAATTGTGCAGATCCTCAAAGCTAAGACAAGGGAGTTAAACAAGCAGCGCCTCAGTCTCTGCAAAAATAGATTCAGCGTCCTCTTCCCCTTCAAAACATGTGATGGTGCTATGCTCTGACCCTGCCACCGTGGTATTGCAGTCCTGGGCCCACAACTGACGGCTGTTTGCAGGAAGTAGCTGATTCAGGAAGCAGACCCAGGAAGAGTGTGGCATATGCATAAATACCTTACAATCTTTGGTTGTCATACTAGCCATTAGACCTTGGTAGACTTGGCACAAGGAAGTTTGGTTGCTATTGTTGGCGCTCATGGGAGAAAGAATGAAGAGTAGCCCTGGTCAAGTGGGGGGATATGTGAAGAATTGTTGACCAGGGATTGTGGAAAGCTCAATTCATTAGGTAACTATTGACAATTAACCTGGGCCAATCAATTACCATTTTGGAAATTAGTGTCATTTATCACATAATTAAATGCATGATTAGTGATCCATGACGTTGTCGCCAAGGATTAATCACACCAAGTTGCCGCCACCCCAGATACCAAGTGCTGTGATACCAGCATTAATTATTCTTGGTGCTAGAGCGCCACTATAGTTTACATTGAGCGCCAGCTCTGAGAGGAAATAACACCAAGGCGCGAGGTCTTAATATAGAAGTTTCTGTATACCAAATATGAGTGCTATCTGGTGCACTAGCAGAGGGCACCCTTGTGCTAGGTGCCACATCATTGCAGGATTGTGCCCTAAAATGGAAATTAATCCCTTTCTTCACCAGCACAACCAAAACTCTACTGTGTGCTGGAATGTCCTAGAAGACATTAACAGCAACTGATGATTAGTAATATAAGAATACCCCTATATAAGGTGTTGGCAGTGAACGCCAAGGGGCAGATTTTTGGAGCCTACTTGTATAGGATTAAATAAAAGTATTCATTATAAATCAATTGGTCAAATGTCTTTCAAATCCTCACATTCAAAGGCATGCAGTAAGTGTGTGCCCCTGCCTTTCAATCCTTCTGTTGAATCTGCTGATGAACACCAATTTTCAACAAACAAAGTCCATTTATAAATTACAATGAAAAAGGCCTTGTTTACAAAAAAACTTATTATACAGAATGCATTGAGTTATGCACATGATATATAAATATCAGGATTTAACCCTTTGGGTGGGAAACTGCTTCATGCAGCAATTGAGTGTGTCAAGGTGTGAGTCCTTGGGATGCATCCTGTCAAGTTGAAGCATACTCAATAACTTCCTTTGGGGGGTAAAACAAAAACTCAAAGGATTTAACGCATACCTGCAATATTCTAATATAACTTTAAATCTGTGGTCCTTAATTTATTATTGATAATTAAAAATATTCATGCAAATAATTATATGTTATCACATCAAATGTACAACACATTTTTTAAATATGGGAAATGCTAACAATGTAAAAGGAATATTGTTATTTGTGAATTGGAAGAAATAATATCACTTTTAATAATTTGTCATAAAGAAAAGTTTTATTTTACTCATCAAAGAACAAGTAGGGGAGAAAATGGGCAGAATGTATGTTGCCTTCATCTGTGCCTGTAAAAGGGGCGGCATCATAGATAGTGAGAAGGGAATGTGTGGTGGTTTGGGAGTCAGGGTTAGAAGGCAGGTGGCTTGATGGGGGGTTGGGGAGGCAGGGTTTGTTGACTGGAAAGGGGCAGCAAGAGCTAATTGCTTAAATTGCTCAAATTCTTCTTCTGTCACATATGCGGGCTTAAAAAATGAATAGATGTACATGGGGGGAGGCAGGAGTCCTTTCTGGACTTATCACTATTACTTGGATAAAAGATGATGAGATCTGATAGGTCCTGGACAAACACAGAAGGGAAAAGCTCAAACCCCTTCTCAATTTTGGAACACAGTTCATTGTAGATGGCAGGCTTTGAGAGCCTGAGAGTGAAACCAAAATTGTAGAGACATACATCTGCAAGATGCATGTCAGTATGGTTGGTGGGATAGGTCCAACAGGTATGCCCCACAGCCCTGATTTCTTGGATTTCCTATTCCCGCTGCTCCATCTCTGCACTCAGTACAACTGTGTACACAGTGTGTTGAGTAGCCCACTCCTTCAGCATGGCCTGGAGCTTGTCTGGTAGGCATACCCATTTGCTGTGTTTGATGACGCAGAGTAATAATTGACACCCAATGGGAAAACTGCCAACAAAACCCTAACAAATAAATACAGGATTAGGCTGTGCTTGTATATGTCAGATTGGATGCGCTTTTACTCAAAGTCTTGGATACTTTGCCAAAATCTTGGCATATGATAAAAAATGATGTCATTATGGGCCCTCATTGCCCCTCCTTTTATAAAATTAATGATTTTTGCATTGTAGGGGTTGGTATCCACCAAACTGGGACCACTGAGAACCTGATTGGATAAGATTCTGGCAGCAACCACAACTCTGTGCATCCACAAATTCACTGTTACTTATTGGTGAAAATACCAAGGAGTCCCAGTTGGAGACAGACCTGGACCAGGGGCATCCGTGGGTCACGCTCCATAATAGCTGTCATGAGAAGGTGGGCTTTTCATCTTCATTTGAAGTACAGGCACTAGTTGGGGTCTTCTTGGGAGGGGGCCACAATTGGCGTGGGCTTGCAGGGTTGCAGCCACAGTGGACTTTGCAAAACCCATTGAGGCTGTGATTCCCCCAAGGGACATAAGCATCCCTTGCTTTTCAACCATTTGAGAACAATATCCGGGGCAATCAATTTTCTTCTGCGTCTTTCAGGCTGATTGGCTGGAGGAGTGATGTGTCTATCTTGGGAACTGGACAGTGCCATCTGATTGGTTGTTTTGGTATTCTGGGTTCCCTGGGTGACCCTGTGGCTCACTTGGCTGATTCCAGGTGCTAGTGTTGATATACAATCTGGGTTGGCAGCTGCCTGTGCGTGATGGGCAAGCTGGGTCATGCTTGAGGGCGCGGGAGAAAGAACACACTCCTGGGTGGTGCTTACAGAGGGGCCTGCGGATTGGGAGTGGCCATAGACAGAGGATTCACTGTTAAGAGACCCAGCGTAGCCCTGCATGATTCTTTCAAGGCCAAGGAACAGCTTGTTGACTTGGTTGTTATTGGAAGAAGACATAATAAATTTTTATTAAAATAATTAAACTTAAAAAGAGGAGTTTATATTTTAGTCAATTTTATTGTTAAGTATGATATGTTGGGGAATAGTAAGATCTAAACTTTAGCCGTCCTAAAACAGAATTGAATGATTTTTAAGAATACCTGTGATTCCTAAAAGAATTAGCACAAATCTACTCTAGATCCTTTAGCATCCTTTTTGAGACACCCATAAATTATATTTATTTTGAATTCACCTCATTTTTTATTTGAAACTTGGTTCTTGGATTTGACAATCCCGCAATTTCAGATTTGTTAAGTTTTACATGATGTCTATGATTTTCTTTAAATACAGGAAATCTCAAATCCTACATTAGAATCCTGCATTTCTGATTCATGTATCCTGCATTTGTTTGCTGTATTTTGTCTTTTGTTAGTTGAGTTATCTGCTCAGGGGATTTGAAATTTACCAATTTAAATAAATCAAAAAAAGTCAAATTAAATGGTTGATTTTATTAAATATTTTAATTTTCACTCAGCTGAGTTACCTGCAAAAGTGATTCAAAATTTGTACCAAGGATTTGAAAATCCCGCATTTTTACGTTCAGGTTCAGAATTTACAATATGGGGAAAGCCACTGGGCCACAAGGGGGTGGCACAGTGGCAGGTTTCATGTAAGGTTTGAAACCAAGAAATATTTTGTGCAGGGATCAGCAAAGTTGAATTGGCAGTGTTCCCAATTAGAATATAGTGCCCGCAATTTGACATACCCATCAGATTGATCCATGCTGTTAGATACGTCCTGGGGCAACTCATTGAGCTCCCTCTGTGTATCTTAATATATGTTGGCAGGCAAGGAGGGAACCTTGTTTGAAACACCCCCCTTTCCCCCTGCTTGTTGTCAGACACCAGGATTAGAGTTTGCAGAAGATCTTGGAAGCTCCAAACAAACAACTTTTGTGTGGGGATGGCGTGGCAGGGGCGCAAGCAATTGTGGTGAAACTTTTTGGTGTTTCCTTGGGCATCTTCAAGTTGATAGGTGTGGCTGTCATAGATTGCAGCTATTTAAAGGGTCCCAGGTGGATGGGCTCTAATTTGGCTGAATTTGGGTTGAGGGCATAGACAGGATCAACTATGGCATATCTTGCCTTGAGGTGTTTTGTCCTCCCTCAATTTTCTTGTGTTCAATGTCTCAGCTTTGACACACCACTGACTCAGGGAGGGAGTAGTCAACAAGGGAGGCTTCCTGGGAACTGTGGATTGTTTTTTTCTTGTTCTACCCCTGTCAAGCTTTCAGGGGTTCCAAAGGCTAAGGCTCTGAGGCTGAACCCAGTGCCCCTGTTTATTCTTGCTTGTAAGATAAGTAGAGCAGTGGGCAGGTGTTCAGTTCACGTGGTATTGGGGTGCTCCTGTGAGAGCTTGGCAATCAGCTGGACCAATGAACCATTTTGGCACCCTACACGTCTATTGGCTTGGGGATGATAGGGATTTGTGACTATTCTTTGAAGGGCATTCTTGGTGCAGTACACCTTCATGATGTGCCCTACAAGCTTGGGTCCACCAACTGTGATAAGACGTTTAGGCCGCCCAAAGCAGCCACAATTTCTTTGCCAATGAAGCAGGTGATGAGGGTGGCAGTATGGTTAGTGGTTGCCCACACTACTGGCCAACAGGTGAAGTATTCAATGGCTGTAATGATGTAATTCTTGCCTATTCTGTCTTTAGGAAGGGGTCCAACAATGTCAAGCGCCCACTGTTTGAAGGGCTCCATGGCTTTGATGGGCAGAACAGACTTGGGAGGGGCAGGTTTAGACGCGTTTTTTTTTTGCACAACATACATGTTTTGAGGAGGTCCAAGATGTCTTGGCGCATACAAGGCCACAAAACCTTACTCTTAATGATTTTGAAGACTTTATGTCCTCTGATGTGACCAAGGTGTGGTATTAGTGTAGTATGGTATCCCCTTGCTTTGTGGTGGGAATATAAGGCGTCTTCTCACCTGTCTCTGCCCGGCAGCAGACGTTACCAGTGTCAGTGGTGAACTGGCTTTTGTTGTCATTCAGCTTGGAAATTGTCACAGAATTAAGGCCCTTGTAATGGGTAGCCTCAGGACGTAGGTAGAGCATAGGCCAGTCTGGGTATAAGCTGTTGTCTCCTATGATGGATGCTACATTTAATCTGGAGAGGGTGTCAGCTGTGACAAGTTCCCTCCCAGGTTTTTATTTGATGCTCAATTGGTAGAGGGACAGGCGTTTAACCCAGCCTACCTGGCGTTGCAATAAGTGAGACTGTGTATTGAAGTACTGGAGCAAATTTTGATCTGTCAGGAAGCAGGGTGGAAAGGTGGCACCTTCCAGGTAACAGCGCCATTTCTTGACGCAGTGCACAATTGCTGCTAGCTCTTTGTCATGGATTGGGTAACATTGTTCTGAGTCAGTGAGCTTCCTGGATTTGTATGCCACAGGGAGGAAGACACCCTCATCAGTTTCTACCTGTAACACGCCCTCTATGGCTCTGTCAGAGGCGTCAGTCTCAAGTTTGAACTGGTGGTTCCAATTGGGGAGCTGCAATATGGGTGCAGTTGTAAGTCTTTGCTTCAACTTCTCAAAGGCTTGATCTCTGGCAGGGTCCAGTAGAAGCGCTGTTTTGTGTTTAGGAGATCATTGAGGGATGCAATTAGTTCTCCACAGTTGGGGATGAACTTGTGCATGTAGGCAACCATGCCCAAGAAGGTACACACCTGACCCACATTGGTGGGGGTGGCATTCAGGTGATTGCCTTAATTTTGGCGGGGTCAGTCTTTATCCCTTGGGCAGAGATGGTGTGCCCAAGAAATAGGAGCTCTGAACTGAGGAATACGTATTTGGAAGGTTTGGCCTTCAGCTGGTTTTTACAAAGGATGTTGAGGACAGCACAAAGGTATTGGAGATGCATGGTTTGATCTTGACTGAAGACAATAATGTTGTCAAGGTACACAATGACACATTTTCCAATCAAATCCTCAAATACTTTGTTCATCAACATGGCAAAGGTGGAGGGAGTGTTGGTCATTCCAAACTTCATGACATAATACTCAAATGACCTTTAGTGTGTGTGGAAGGCATTTTTTGCTTCATCCCCTGGTGCAATGCGGACTTGGTTGTACCCCACAGTAAGATCAATCTTACTGAAGACCTTTGCACCCTTAAGTGTGTCAAACAGGTTGTAAATTAGCAATAAGGGGTATTTTTTGACAGTCACCTTGTTTATAGTGCAGTAGTTGGTTACCAATTGAAGGGACCCATCCTTTTTAGCTACATAGAAGACTGCAGCCCCATATGGCAAGAGGGAGGGGTGGATGAAACCCTTATCAAGCGTGTCCACAAGGTGTTGACAAAGAGTCTTGTCTTCCTTTGGCGTCAATAAGTAGAGGGGTTGTGCCTTGGGCAGTGACCCTTGCAGTTGGACAGCATGCTGTATTTCTTGGGGAGGAGGCAGTTGGTCCAGTGTTTCACTGAAGACGTCCTTATATTCCTTTAGGAGTGTGGCAAGTGCTGGTGGAGTGATCAAGGGGAAGTTGCAAGTGGTTTGGCGCAGATAACTTTGACTGATTATTGATTGGAGTCAAGCTTCCCCCTTGAAGCTGTATGTACTCGTTTCTGTGATTCTGAAAAATACAGTGTCATGAAGTAACTTGCTCATTTTGATAGGATAATCTGAAAACCCACCCCATTTCTGTTGAGGGTGATTACAGACATATCCCAGTTGATATAGGGACAGTTGTGTTGGAGCCAGTCAAGACCAGCAATGACGTTGTAGCTGAGCCCTGCTATGATTGGCCCAGAGAACTTGACATGGATGTTCCCCATTCTCACAAAGAAGGGTACTGTCTCATTGGTAATTGTCACTCTGTGCAAGTTGACTACTTGTACTTCTTTGAATTGACTAGGAACTTGATCTAGTTGTTGAGAATCTGCAAATTCCTGGTTGACTATTGTGTGGTTGGCCCCAGTGTCTACCAAAGGTTTGTGGGTGTTCCCACAGAAACAGAAGGGGATGGCCAAACAGGTAATTTTATTTGAAGAATAGCTTGCTTGGAGGATGAGATTGTCACTATCAACCTGGAATAAATCAAGAGTCTCAACATTGTGTACATTGTAATCACAGGAGTTTTTCTTGAGAGATTGAGAGTGGGGATCAAGTGGGCTTGCAGAACCTCTTGTATCTACATCCCCAGGTTTTTCCTGGGTCTTTGATTTGCCCCAATTGGAGCTCCCTCTTGCAGGGACGCTTAGCCCCATTCTCCTGTTGGTGGGACTGGCGGCAGCCCACCTGATTGTGGGCACTGTTAGGTGTAGGACGGAACTGAGGTAGCACATTGTTGGATCTGCAGAAGCCAATTGAAGCTTGGTTATTGGCCTCCATAATGGCCTTGTAGCAGTTGTCAATGGAGGTACAACAGCTCACAGGAACCCACTTGCAGATATGAGGATTGAGCCCATTGACTATTAAAGTGAGGAGCATGACATTCCCGTCAGTGACAGCTTCTGGGGCGGCAGCAAGGTCCTGCTGCCAAGCTGCAAGATATTTGGGGACAGACCCTGTCTGATTAATGGCCAGGAGGGGAGTTCCCACCACAATGGGCAAAAAGGTTTCCCTGTATTGGGATTTTGTGGCGTCCCTGAATGATGCCCACATGACATCTAGCTCTTGACTTGCCCAGTTGGTAAACCACACTGCAGCAGGCCCTTTAAGGCGCCCAGATGCGGTGGCAACCCACATTGGTTTAGGCACTTGTCAGATACAAATGTGAGTTTAGTAGAATGGAGCCAGCTAACAATGTCAGCTCCTTCAACACCACCCGCAAAAGACTCAAGTTATAGATTTAGCATGTGTTGAGAAAGGTCCAATTAGGGCAGGGTGACACTTGTGTTGCGCTGCCCAAGGGGGAGTTTATTATACACACTTGTGAGCACCAGTTGGTCCTGGTAGATAACATACCCTTTGGGGATGTCCCCCTCAGGATTGAAAGGAAAGCTTCTTGATGGGGAGTAGCCATACAGCCCGTACTCTGTCCTTTCTTGAGGGGATTTTTCTTTTAGGTAGGTTGTAAACCTACTGCTGCTACCACTGTTGCAACTGAACCATTTAGAGTTCAGTATTTGATTGGGGAAGACAACAGTCCAATAGAAAGGGCAGAAATGAATAGAATAAGATATTGTTTATTATAAAATACTGTGATTGATATACTATATGGGGAAAGCCACCGGGCCACAAGGGGGTGGCATAGTGGTGTGTTCCATGTAATGTTTGGAGTAGAGGAATAACTTGTGTGGGGATCAACAAGTCAAATTGACAGCACTTCTAATTAGGAGAAAGTGCCCGCAGTTTGATATTGTCATCAGATTGATCCATGTGTTAGATATGTCAAGGGGTGACTCATTGAGAGCCCCCTGTGTATTTATAAGATATGTTGGCAGGCAAGGAGGGAAGCTTGGTTGCAACAATAGCTTGCATATTTACCTATTTATAATGATTCTGTAAAATTTAAGTTGGATTTAGTGAGTTAGTAATAATACAATAGATTAATTAATCACTGTTTATGACCATCAATTGGCTGATTTTCTTTGGTGTGACAATTGTGCATTTTCTGATAATTAAGTTCTAGAATCTAATTGGCTGTTTTCACTTCCTACTTTAAAGGCAATAGGGTGGGAAAACAGCCAATTGGATACCATCACGTAAATATCAGAAAATGCATAATTGCCACAGCAAATAAAATCAGCCAATTAATGGTCATAAAAAGTGATTAATTGATCCATTGTATTATTACTAACTCACTAAAAATGTTCTGAATTTTACAGAATCATTACCAATAGGTAAATATACAAGCTTTAAAATGCACTTTGTATCAATATTTATAATAAGTGCTAATCACTCCCAGATATAGACACAGTTCAATATAAAATTCACAATTAAAAATGCCAAGTTTACAATGAATTTTATCATACAAAATGCACAAATTTATGAACATAATATCTAAATATCAAGAGGTAACGTCTAGCTGCAATATTCTAAGGTAATATTTACATTTGTTGGTACTTAATTTATTAACAATAACAAAAACATTCATGCAAATTATTATATGTTACCACATTAAATGTACAATATTTCTTTTAATTATGGTTAATGTCAATAATGTAAAAATAATATATTATTAATTACAAATTGAAAGAACAAAACAATATTAATAAGTTTTCAACAAGAAAGGTTTTATTTTACTCATCAAGGGACAAGTGGGTGAGGGAATGAGCAAAATGTACATCACCATCATCTGTGCCTGTAAAAGGGAAGGCATCAGATGTAGTGGGGAGGGATTGGGTAGTGGCTTGGGAGTAAGGTTTTGAAGGCAGGTGGTTTTGTCTTGATGGGGGAGTTGGAGAGGCAGGGTTTGTTGACTGGGAAGAGGCAGCAAGAGTGTGACCGTACTACAGTCACATTAGGCTGTGGTTTCACAAAGAGGTTGAATTGTGATGAATTTCATAGGTTGAAATTCAAAACAATAGGATTGGCCTCGGAGAGACTTTCCAGCGTAGCAATGATACCCAGGAATCAATTAGGCTGTACTAATTGAGGGCTGTAATGAATAATCTGAACAATTCATATTATGAGACTAGGTGTCTCAAAACGTCTAATTAACCATGGAGGTTAATTGATACCCTGGAATATGATTGATGGGGACTTCATCATAGGGCTAAAATGGACTTGACTGTGTCAAGTAAAGTCTAGGTGTCTTAAACTGATTGATTAACTGGGAAGGTTAATTAATATATATACCCTGGAATATGATTAATGGGGATTTAATCATAGGGCCAAAATGGACTTGACTGTGTCAAGTAAAGACTTGTTGTCTTAAACTAATTGATTAACTGGGAAGGTTAATTAATATATTCTTGGAATATAATTAATGAGGATTTAATTATATTATTTAATTGCCTTGACTGTGTCAAGAAGTTTGGTTAAGGTTAGCTAAAAGTAAACCCCCAAATTGGGGTTAAAAAGCACCGCGTTGGCAAATTCATTGGGTTAAAAGCGCCGCCGCGCCGCCTAATGGATTTGCAAAGCACTGAGGCACCGCTATCAAATTTTCTCAGGCGCCGCGGCGCCATCTGGGGAAATTGCTGGGCGCTGCGGTGGAGCCTGGTTTGAGTTTTGAAGCAGTTCAATGGGTTTTAAGGCAAAAAACCATTAAATGCAAAAATAACCAAATGTAGACAATGGTGTCTATGCATTCAGGATTGATCAGCTGGTTCCCAGTTGGACCAAGGATAGCTTGGATCAGGAATACATATATTCCACAGGGTTTTGGCGCCGGAAGTCTGGAATGCTTCAAGCCAAAGAGATACATTTCCACGGAAAGAATCAGGCAATTCTGGAATGTATTAGGGCACATTCTTATAGGTTAAGAGTGTGAAGATCTTTTTGGTAAAGATATGGATTGGATTACGCCTTTATGTCATAAACCATGTGATAGGAATCCAGGTGTGATTCTGGAACCAGAGGGGTTTTCAGCCAAATGTACCCCAATTGGTATATAATGGAAACATGATAATAATTAATAAAAAATGATGCTTATTGTGACAATGGTTGCTTTCCCCTCAATCTTTTTATGCTTTGTGTTTTTGGCTTTTGGTTGAAAGAAGACTACCATAGAATTTAAGAGATGGTCTGCAGCTAAGACTATGGGAAGCAAAAAATGTGAAAGTGATCACCAGATGGCAACAAGTTTAACGCCAAGATTGCTTGCCTGGAATCCAAGCTCATCAAAGCTTACCTAAAGAATTCCCTGTCAAACTGTAAAAGAGTCAGACCGGGATAATGAAAAAGCAAGCATGAATTTCCTGGATCCGTCACAAAGAGCTGATTACTTCAATAGCTCAATTTCTTCTTCAGTCACATATGTGGGTTTGAAAAACCAAATGGATGAGTGTGGGGGAGGTGGGAGTCCTTTCTGGACTTATCACTATCACTTACAAAGAATATGAGATCAGATAAGTCCTGGACAAATACAAATGGTAAAAGCTCAAACCCCTTCTCAATTTGGGTGCACAGTTTGTTGTAGATGGCAGGCTTTGAGCGCCTGAGAGCTAAATCAAAATTGTAAAGACATACATCTGCAAGATGCATGTCAGTGTGGTTGGTGGGATAGGTCCAGCAGTTATACCCTGTGGCCATAATTTCCTTGGATGCCCATTTGCACTGCTCCATCTCTGCACTCAGTACAACTGTGCTCACGGTGTGTTGAGTAGCCCACTCCTTCAGCATGGCCTGGAGCTTGTCTGGTAGGCATACCATTCTGTGATGTTTGATTTTGCAGAGTAATAATTGACGTCTAATGGGGAAACTGCCAAGAAACCCCCAACAAATAAATACAGGATTAGGCCGTGCTTGTATATGTCAGATTGGATGCGCTTTTACTCAAAGTCTTGGATACTTGCCAAAATCTTGGCATATGATAAAAAATGATGTCATTATGGGCCCTCATTGCCCTCCCTTTGATGAGAATGATGATGGTAGAACTGTATGGGTCAGTATCCACCAAATTGAAACCACTGAGAATTTGATTGAACAAGAAACTAGCAGCAACCACAACTCTGTGCATCCACAGATTGACTGATCTCTTATTATTGAAAATACTGTGGGGTCCCATTTGGAGACGCACCTGGACCAGGGGCATCTGCAGGTCACGTTCCATAATAGCTGTCATGAGAGGTTGGGATTTTTCACCTTCAGTTGACGTACAGGAACCAGTTGAAGTCTTCTTAGGAGGGGGGCCACAATTGACATGAGCTTACAGGCTTGCAGCCACAGTGGACTTTGCAAAACCCACTGTGGCTGCTATTTCCCCAAGGAACATAAGCATTCCTTGCTTTTTGACCATTTTGAGAGCAATTTCCAGGACTATCAATTTCCTTCTGTGTCTTGCAGGCTGATTAGCTGAAGGTGGGATGTGACCGTCTTGGGAACAAAAGAGTGTCATCTTACTGGCTATTTTTGGGATTCTGGCTTACCTGGGTGACCCCTTGGTTAAATTGGATGATTCCAGATGCTAGTGTTGATACATGATTTGGGTTAGCAGCTGCCTGTGCTTGATGGGCAAACAGGGCTATGCTTGAGGATGTGGGAGGAAGAACACACTCCTGGGTATGGCTTGGGAAGAGGCCTGCATGTTGAGAGTGGCCATAAACAGAGGCTTTACTGTTGGAAGACCCAGCGTAGCCCTGCATGATTTTGTCAAGGCCAGATAACAGCTTGTTTACTTGGTTGTTATTATTAGAGTACATAATAAATTTTAATTAAAAAAATAAACTCAAAAAGAAGAGTTTATATTTTAGTCAATTTTATTGTTAAGTATGTTATGTTGGGGAATAGTAAGATCCTAACTTTAGCTGTCCTAAAACAGAATTGAATAAAATTTTAAGAATACCTATGATTCCTAAAAGAATCAGCATAAATCCACTCTTGATCCTTTGACTTCCTTTTTTGAGATTCTCATAAATTTCATTTATTTCAAATTCACCTTATTTATGATTTGAAATTTGGTTCTTGGATTTGATAATCCCACAATTTCATATTTGGTAATAATTTCATGTTGTTTATGATTATTTGAATTTACAGGAAATATAAAATCTTACATTAGAATTGTGCATTTATAATTAATGTATCCCGTATTTGTTTGCTGTGTTTTTTCTTTAGTTAGCTGAGTAATCTGTTCAAGGGATTCAAAATTTGCAAATTTAAATAAATCAAAAAATGTCAAATTAAATGGTTATATTAAAAATTTCTATTTTCACTCAGCTGAGTTGCCCCCAAATGTGATTTTAAATTAAGACCAAGGATGTGACAATCCTTCAACTCTACCATTAAGTTCTGAATTTACAGTAACATATAAAAACAACTAAAACTATTGAATTTCAATTAAATTAAATTAAATTTAAAATCCTAAACTATAAAAAAGTTTATTGGCAAATCAATAAAAAATAGTTAATTATTTTTAAACAATATATATAAGAAGGCAAGCAAATAGTTTATTGTAAAAATTAATAGTGATTATTAAAGCCCAAAGTTCATGGCTTTTGAGACCCTCTTCAGGTATTCCAGAATCTCACCCTTCTTGTAGCCCCTATGCACCCGATTTTACATTGTTTCCTTCTTGAGTTTATTCTGGCTTTTCTTGGAGGGGGAGGTACTCCATTTTCAATATCCACAAGAATATTATCAGGCCTTTCTTTTGACTTCTTTGTGCCCATAAACAGCTTACCAAAGAATGGCTTGCTAACTCCCACTGATTTGGCAAAGTGATTATGCCATCCTTTCAGGGCAGATTTAGACTTGGTACCCTAATTCAGGACAGATTTCATGTATTTTCAGCTGATCTTATTTTTCCCTGGCCCTATTTCTTCTCAATGAACTTCCCAGCTCATTGTTCCTTCAAAAAGTCAATGAATCCAGACATCAGCTCCTTATTAGCTACATTCTATTCATATACATCCATAATCTTCACTGCTTTCAAGTTTTCATCCTTTTTCAGTGATCACAAGGCAGGGTACCTTTCAATCATTTTCCTGGTATCCCCAAGGCATCTGAAGTGTACTTCTTATAAAGTTCCTTGAAGGTCTTTGTCTTTCTAAGGCAAGCTTGGCAAAAATTAAAGTAGCATCTTTGGGTTTCACAGCCAAAGACTCCCCTGAATGCTATAGATTAGGCAGTCTCAAGTTCAAGAAGGACTAGCTTTTGGTTCTTAAATCTGATTGAGCCAATGCGATCCTTGAGTGGCCTTCCTGATGAAATAGGCTGGGTTTCTTTCTCCTCCAGGATTGTCTTCTATATCTCCTGCTTGATGATCTTCATAGCTCACAAATAGTTCTCCTGCTTGGTTCTAATCATGAAGCAGTAGATGAAAGACACATTCTCTCTTCTACTTCTTCATCAACACTCATAGTGGGCAAGTTCTTTAGGTCAAAGTTCCTAAGGTCAAAAGTGCAGAAATCAAAAATTGGACCCCCAAAAAGTTCAAAAAATCAAAACACTATGTAGGGTGCAAAAATTGAAAATATCAAAGATCAAAGTGCAAAAATTGAATTTCTTAGGTTACCTTTGAAGCCCAAAAATATACAGCTCTTAATAAAAACATATATTATTAAAGCCTATTATAGACTAAAAACCCCCAAGAAATTTATTTCTGCAATAAAATTTATATGCTAGATAATAAAAATATGCTTAAATTTACTATTTTTAAAGAAAGTTTATTTTAGTTTCAAATGCAAAATTAGACTGGAATTTATATGTAACTATATTCAATTAAATTAAAATATGAACCTAAACAAAAAAAAATTTATAATTATATTTTAATAAAAAAGTTTAATTTAATTTCCAGCTTATGTAAAGCTATAATAATACTTCAGTATACAAAAAATAAAAGATTTTTCCTACAAGATACAAGCATATGATTTTAGGTATTTTAGTTTTTTAGTGATCTTATACAATGATAAAAATTATAGAAACTTACTATTAAAATAATATAAAGTATATTGCTTTCTTATTATAGCTATACTATACAATGATATACTTAATAAAAGGTATAGGTCTAGGTCTTATTTATAATAAGTCACAATATTCAAAGATATCAAGAACCTGCCACTTACATCTCATAAAATGAGGACTTGAATATTGTTATGTTAAAAACACTTCATTTTTACCAAAAGATGATATAGATAGTTCATAGTTGTATATCAAAGAGATACATTTTGTACATCTTACTTTTCTCTAATACATACATTGAAAAGATATAATAGAAGACAATTAAGGATAAAAAGGAGAGGGGAGAAGAGGATAATATAAGATAATTGAGGATAAGAAAGAAGAGAGAAGATAATTGAGGGTAAGAAAGGAGATAGAAGATAAGAGAGGAGAAGAAAGAAAATGGAGAAAAAGAAAGATTTTTCTACTTAATAACAGATTTTATATTATCCACTCTCTTGATGACACTGAAATCTTTTAAAAGTTTTTGGCCCCCAGTGCAGCCAAGGGGCTAACAAAACTTTTTTTAAGGAGGAATGAGAGGTGGAAAGGGAGAGGTGGAAAGGAAAATTTAAAGACAAAAGAACCAGGAGTTTACTGCACTTTGATTTCTGCACTTCAATTTTGTACCTGAAATAACATAGGGTGTCAGAACTCCGGAATAATATGGTAGACTTGATCATTGTTCCCTTGACTGATTGGATAAGATGACCAATTACCATGAAGCTGGATAACTTAAAGAAGTATCAGCTGATTTTGTTCCTGGCCTTGGGTAATCAGTGCTCTTATTATTACTCCAAAGATTGATCATGATCCAATAATGGTCTCCTAATTGGATTGAACCTGAGTAAACAGGCTTTATGATTAATGACTATATCCACAGAAAGCTCGTCAGCCAATAAGACAAAGGGTTCCTGAATAATAATGCAAGATGGCTACTGCCAAACATTTGCGCTTGAAGACACATTGAAATCTATGATTAATATAGAAGGTTGTTCAGAAGAATACTGTATGATGCAAAAACCCAGTTGACAGGGTAATTAAACTTGCATATGCATAAGCTGCTAACAAGATTCCGCCATTACACTGATAAGATAAGCTGAGGTCCAGTAACCTTTTGAAGTCACATGCCAGACCAGCATGGCTGCCTAACTCTGGAGGCTGAAACTAGCAGTCTGGGGAACAGATAGACTGACTAGTAAGAGTTGGAAGCGTCAGATTACAATCTGGCAAGAGGGCTTATCCACCCTATATAAGGTGCTCTCCTGATTAGATATTGAGCAGAATATTCACCATTGAAGATAGAGATTGAAGATATCTATTATTGTATCATTACTAGCCAACACCTAGTAGTCAGAAGTATCCAAATAGAGCGCGCCAACGTCTACTTTCAGACCCGTGTATTTTCTCCTAGAGCCAACAAGACTCTGGTAGGCTGTAGCCGTACCCTAAGACCCAATTGGTAGCTATAGACTGTTGCCATACAGTCCCCTATCAACATCCCTATTTCAATTTCCATTAATAAAAATAATTCCTCAAGACCACAAAATCTTGACATAGGGAAACATAGTACAATATTATATTGATTTAATATTTTTTGAAATTACCTCCAAAACACACCTATTTTTAAATATTGTAATAAAATAAAAAACTACCAAAAAAATTCATTTCTTTTTTATATATTTAAATATCAGGTCTTAAAGAATCTACATGATGAATTTCAAAAGTTTTTATTAATTTTTTAAAATTTTATAAGCTTATAAAAAGTGTGACTAAATTTAAAAAGTCTGTTTTAAATTTCCTTGCTTTTGATTTGAGGAACTTAATAAAAATAATGAATAAAATATTATTTTTTGCAAAAACTTAATACAGTAGTTTTAAAAGCTATGGCAACAACCAAAATGAACTCAGATTTAAACAAAATCCAACTAGCAGGTTTAAATATACACTCTGTTAACAGGGATTTTTGGCGCTAATAGGCAAAATGGGTCAACACAGCAACAAAGTACTCACGCGCAAAGCAAAACCATTCAAAATGAAATCCGAAATACATGGATTCACAAACAAAATGGTGTGAGTTAGCTTTTGGTGTACATATGGGACATTATTTTTCTTGTTATGCCTAGGCGCCAGATTGGTTATTTTATAACTTAATCACATTATTCATATTCAAATTATTCAGAAAGAGTAAAATACAATCAATCCCAAATATTTAATTGATCTTGGGCTTGGGTGATTTTTTAAAAAATAATTCATTGATTTTATAATTGAAAATTGCAACTTATAGTACTACTGAAAATATCTTAAGTGCTACTACAAACCAAAAATATTTATGATGAGTTGCATGGGAGAGTAATAGCAGCCCCAAAGCTATAAATGCTATTACCCTATCTTTGGCTCATCATAAATATTCTTAGTTTGTTTCAGAAAAAAAGGTTGTTGTTTTTGAAAGACTGATAACTCTATTTAAAATACACCCTCTAGTAAGCTGCCCTACTTCATGAACTTGCCCCAATACACTACTAGCATCTTCTGATATTTTTGTTTCTCTGGTATCATCACGTGATTTCAAATGATAAAATATCTCAGAATATTCTGAGAAGCTTTCAAATGTTAAAGGTGAAGTATATAACTTCCCATCTTTCATCAAATATGAAAGATTAATGCGCAGATTTTTAACTTCAAGCTCTCTTT
>QTSX02000230.1:0-130582 GCA_014839935.2 Entomophthora muscae | reverse complement strand
TGCATTGTCACGGTACTTGTGTGGAGGAGGAAACACATGATATTGCAGGCTTGCTTATAATTAAGAGAGAAAGCAGGAAGGAGGGCCCACACAAGCCCTGGAGATAACACCATTACTATTGGTGTAGAGGGGATATTGGTGATATCTTCTTCTAGAAGAGGACTAGAAACTTTAGGTTGATTGGGTACTTCATAAACAAGAGGAGAAGGACCAGAGAAGGCGCAGGGGAACAGAGTAACTGAAGGGCTTGCAGCCCCTGTAGTGGGCACCATTTTGTTGTGTTTGGCTCCTGGGGACAACATCCAGGAGGACACAGCAGGAAATCTTTATAAAAAAATATTTGAGGTTTGAAGCTAGCCTTGAGCTAGCCTTCATGGTAAAATTAAGGGCACATACCTTAATATCCTGGAATAAAAGATGAGTAATTCATTTTGGCAAAAAGGAAAGGAAAAAGCTTGAAGAATATTAAAGCCAACACAAATGTGAATAAACTTGTCTTTATTAGGAGAAATAATTATAATTAAATAGTAGACAAGGGTCAATGATCACTAATTAGGTAGACAGAGTGATTGAGGGGTCACATTGGGATGAGGTCATACCAGGATCAGACAAGGGCAGGTATGGTATTCTGGGATGGGTGGGTATTGGAAAAGAACTATTTACAGAGGGCAAGGAATTCCCAAAATTGAAAGCCAAATCAGCCAAATCTTTGCACATATCACTATTCAAAGGCCATATCAAAATACCATTAATGGTGCAATTTACAACAGGTGCGGTTGTGAGTTTCTCTTTAAGACGTCTGAAGCAAAGGTCACACTGAGGGGTCCATACAAACTTGGATTTGGCGCCAGTTATGGAGGACAGAGGTGCAGTCAGGACATCACAATTGGGGATGAATAATTGTACTTAGGCGACCATTCCCAGGAACATGCATAGTTTTGACTTGTCCTTTGGAGGTGGAATTTTGCAGATGGCCCAGATTTTCTGGTTTTCAGGCTTATTGTAATCCTTTGAGACTATGTGCCCCAGGAAAGGCAGCTGCTTTTGAAAGAATTGGGATTTGGAAGGCTTGGTTAGCAATTTGTATTGTCCCAGGGTAGCAAAGTATGCTTCCAAGTCCTTGTGGTGTTGTTCTACCAAAGGGATGTACAATGATGTTTTCCAGGTACACCAGAGCATGTTTTACCAATGTGGGGAGCAAACACCTTGTTCATAAAGGTCACAAAAGTTGACGGGGTATTTGTCATACCAAAGTTAAGTACCATACACTTGTACAAGCCATATTTAGTGTGGAAGGCTGTTTTGGGTATATCTTCATCCTTAATGTGGATTTGGTTGTAGCCTGCAGTCAGGTCAATATTTTAGAGAACTGTGGCTCCTCCCAAGGCGTCAAAGAGGTTGTCAATAAGTGGGAGTGGGTAGCAATTCTTGATGGTGACTTTGTTAAGGGCTCAGTAATTTGTGACTAATTGAAGTGTACCGTCTTTCTTTGCCACAAAGAATACAGCAGCATCAAAGGGAGACTGTGAGGGGTGAATAAGTCCTTTTTACAGCGCCTCCTTGAGATAAGCACATAGGGCGTTGTCTTTGTTTAGGGTAAGTTGGTAGATGGGTTGCAATTTAGGCAAGGCTCCTTTGAGTTGGATGGAGTGTTGTATGTGATTCTCCTGTGATAGTCCTGGAAGAGCCTTGTTGAGTTTATACTTCTGGGAAGTATAATAAACGGAAAAGGGGAAGATTTAAGAAGAAAATGATACTTTATTGGATATGAATATAGAATAATATATAGTATCATGACAAGCCACATACTGTCCATGTACGTCATGGGAGTCATGGGGCTTATCTGAGCAATGTTCCTCTTGAGTCACAAGGCTTAATCAAGTTGTGTTTCATTTATGACCTAGATTGAGTGATCCCTATCATAGATGGTTGACTGATAATGGTGCCACCAGTTTACTGACCAGCCGGTGAACTGTTTGATGAGCCATTTGGTGATCTAATCAGGGTGTTAATTCTGCAAGAGGGAGTAATCAAAGATGTTGCAACAGCCTCTTTGAAGATTTCTGGATGGCAGGCCACAATTTCACAATCCTGAGGTGCAGTAGTGTCTTGGTGGTCCTTGAAGTGTATGATCTTGTACTTGCAGGAGCCCCAGTCAATTGCCTTGAGTTTCTTCTTTTTTCCCAGGGTTTTGGTAATGTGTACAAAGACATGGTCCCGCAGGAGTTGATCCACTGAGTCAAGGTAGATCTGGTGATTGACGCCTTTAAACTTGATGGTCAATACCAAGGTTGCCCAGTCTACATGGGGGTTATTTCTTTGCAACCAGTCCAGCCCCAGCACAATATCAAATTTGGGAAAATCAATGTCCGGGCCCTGGATGGTCAAGTGCAGGTTCTCTAGCATGAAGGAGAAGGAGGCAGCTTCCCTTGTCACGGCAATGTGATGTTTGTTGGCTAAAACCATGTTTTTAATCTGCAAAGGATTAGTGGTCAGCTTGAACTTGTCTACAAAGCTGCTGTTGACTAGGGTTTGATCTGCACCTGAGTCCAGGAGTGCAGGGCCTGTGTAACTGCAAAAGCAGAAAGGGTATGACATAAGTTTATTGGGATGTATGGTAATGGTGTAGAGTACCAGATCTTCCAAGGGCACTTGGATCATTTACACTGGCCTATGTCCTTGGGTTGGTATTCATTGTTGGGCAAGTCAGGAGTTATGCAGGGAGAGCTTGGCTTGCTTAGTGCTCTCCCTGGGCTTTTCTCTTGTCTTGGTTGTCTTGTGTGGCAGAGATAAAGAAATGAGTGCGGTTTGACTGGTTGTTGTTCCTGTTTCTGTGACCATTTAAACCTGCAGGCTAATGGTTTGTGTTATTGTTGTTTTCAGGAGGCAAGGGATTGGCGCGCCCAGTCAATTGAGAATCTTTGGGTTGCTCTTGTTTCCCAGTTTGAACCTTGTGGAGCGTGTTGGACGTTTGTTCAGCTTTTTCTGCCTTGTAATATAGGCCTTGAAGATTGGTTACTTGGTCCAGGTTGACGTGTCTCATCACATGCAACTTGAGTGCGTTGTAGTACATGGGATGGGTGGCTGGGGTTTCAAAGGCCATATCTGAGGGGGTGTGTAGTTGAAGCTCCTCCTATGCTTGGATGCACTCCTTCACTGTGCCTGTCTGAGTGAGATTCTCCACTTGGTGTATAATCATAAGTGCGGTATCCTTCAGCACAAATATTGCCAAGAAGTCCCACTTGAAGGTGTCCTGATCTTTCTCAGTGGGGTCCTTGTGCCACTTGTTGCACCAGGTGCCAGCGTTGTGTGTCAACCAAATGGAGATCTCCGCAATCCAGAAGTGTTGCGGGCATTCCATTTGTGCCAGTTTACTCTGAGCAGATTGAATCCATGCTATGGTGTTGTCATCACTGGCTCCACCAAATAGTTCCAAGGCGGTGCTTCAAAGTCTTTGGGCTATGTAGGCTGGCATCATGCTTTCATCAGTTTCTTGGGGAGTAATGGCAGAGGCTAGGAAGAACCCCTGTGCCAACAAGGTGTTGGAGGCAGGGAGCAGAATTACTGTCTTCTGATAGAGTACAAAGCCATTAGGTATTTTGGCACCAGGTGTGTACGGTGCTCAATCCAGCAGGAGGCCAGACATGATTCTATCAAGGATTTTTGGCCGCAACAAATACAGGCAACAGGTGGAATTTTAGGGGTAAAGTAGGATGAAAACCCTACTACTGCTACTAATGTTGTAACTGTGCTGTTTTTGCAGAGTTACAAGGGGGAAAATATTTAGAAACTAGATAATATCCTTTATTGAGAGATAATGATTATATAGTTATTGTGAGTCATGGATAACAGGAACATGATATCATTAATCACGTGGTAAAATGGTGAAGGGGTGGCCTGATCCTGGTAATGAGTCAAGTGCCAAAACCAGGTATCCACTGTAAGGGATCATCATTTGTTCATGTTGTTGGATTTGGAAATTTAAGTCAACTTCCTAGTTTGGCTTCAAGTGACTGTATAATTGGGTTGCAGGTCACAAACCTGCTTGCTTGGAACCTTGCTGGCAGGTCAAGCCTGCTGTTTTGACAATAAGCTTCTTTATAAAGACTGCACCATACTGGGACACCTACTTCAATTTCTTAAAGCTGCTTCAGTCTCTTTTTAGTGGAGCATATAAGCTTCCTGAATTAATTTGGGAAGATGAGCCAGGCCATATTGTTAGTCTATTATGAATAAAGACTGAAATTGGTTTACATCTTCCTTTGGAATCAGCAATATTCTTAGTACTTTCTACTTATTCCTTCTCCACTTCTCAGCATATTAGAAGATAGAGCAAAGAATGGTGCTGCTGTCATACAGCACAATTATCAAAATAAAAGTATATATATAAAACCAAACCGTTACCAGGTGTATAGAAGAATGTTTCACTGCCTCTAAGGCTACAGGACCAGTCAGTTTGCTTGTATCTGCAGAGCTTATGGGATTATTCTATGCCAAAGTTACAGGATCTTCCTTGCATTCTTAATGATAGAATAGTTAGTATTTCCCCTGGCAGAGGATATATTGCACGAGTCCACAGTTTTCTGAAAAAGTGTGACCAGCAAATAGAAATCCCCATCTGCCCGCTGTATATTCTGGAATAGCATATCTATTTTAAGGACATCTTAGTGTTTCCATATCCATTGTTGAGAATCAAGAAGTCTTGGCTATCAGTGTTGATGGAAAGGTTGCTGTGCTGGCCTGTTGTATGGATCTGGGCAAATGGTGGATGAGTCAGTCAACCTAAAGTGATCATGATTCCTGACAGCAGCCTCCTCACTCTTTTTTTGCATTTAGTTTACTGTGTAATAATAATTGTTTTGGAAAATGCCATTTTGGAGTTTTATATTACTTGACGCTCATGCTTATTGAATAATTTGATGCCCAGATAATTAAAACTAAATTTAAGTAAATAATCATGAAATGTTTTTTCTTTTGAGGCGAATATATTTTATTTAATTCTTTATAAAAGAAATGAGTAATTTGGTCATAAGCTCTAGTCTGGACTTGGGTTTTGATAGCTTTTAGTATTTGAAATTTCATGACGAATTTAACATGTGGAGTATAATTAACGGGTGGCTTGGATCAGATACACCATCAGGCTATGCGCCCAAATATATTTTCCCTCGAACGCTGAGAATTTATTGGGGCTTGGAATTGAATAACCCAGTAATAATAAGTTAATCATTCACAGCACTTGCTGTAACATTTATGCTGGGTTTACAATGGGCAGCCCGGCTGATGTCACTGGAATGGGTTTACATCAAGTAATTCCTGGTTTCACCGCCAACTTAATAACTTTATTGAAGGTATTTAAGCAACCGCCCACATCCACGCAATTATGGAGTCACCCAGCGATTTATTACACATGCGGAACCTCTGTTTACTCTATTATCCAACCCTCACCAAAGACTGCCCTCCAGATATCAACACGAGAACCACCCCTCAACTGATCCCCATACCAAGACTAAACCTCATTCCTTACAAGTGCTGTGGTAGGACCTTCTACGATCAGAACCATACCCTTGTCCACTACTTCAAAGTCCACTTTAGGTTGGCTTGCAACTCCATTACCAACACAACACTCCCTCCATTCACAATCAAAGCCCTTGGAGACAGAACTATTCCCATATTTATTCGCACCCAACTATTCCTGAATGCCTTGACCGCATTCCCCAAAAACCCTCGCTACTTCCGCCCTGCCCCCAAATCAAGGCCACCGCATCGCTTTGCCAACCCCTACAGTGCCACCCTTGCCATGGCATATGACTTTCTGGACATGGTTTCCCACAACCCCCCGGAATATTCCAATTTCACTTTGATGCTCCAAAACTACCACCCCGTTTCCTGCTGTACTCAAGTATGGCCATTCTGGGCCGCCTACTTTTACCAATCCACCAGCCCCTCCTCTCTTATCATCTTTAATTGAACGCTAGTACTTCTTTCACCAATTTCTGAACACTAAGAAAGGAATACCTTCCCAGTAAGAGATTTAGCGTGGAAGTTTCTAGCCTGAAAAGGGGTTGTGATCATTTAATCTGGAAATGCAAATGAGAACTTTGGATAGAATTTGCAATCCATGGCCGCCATTTACATCAATCTGGCTGGGAGCAGAGGTGGAACAAGCAAGTCAACTGTAACGCTTGTCTCACGCTTGAAAATTCACTCTGACTCGCATTACTCGCCCGCAATACTATACCAATAAAGTTTCAAAGTTGCATATCCGTTTACATTTGAACCTCTCAGCAAACTTCAAGCAGACATGCTTGAAAAATCAACTGTTGAGATTGTATAGTCTTTACACAGCCCCCAAGGAGAATCTACGGTTTCAATTTCATCGCCAATTCACGTTACTTCATAACTAATCGCTACTCCTCATTTATCATTTCTGATTTTTATTAAGAAACTCCTTGTACCCATCAAATTTTCTTTCTTTTTTCAATTTCTCTTTGGATGGCCTGAGTATAGCCATCAGTATTCAAAGTGACTATTACTAACTATAAAACCATCGGTAAAATTTTGAATCAATAATATACTATTGAAATAAAACTTACAGTAGTTTTAAAAGCTATGGCGACAAGCAAAAATTCTTCAGATTTAAACGAACTGATTTCAGATTTAAACGAAATCCAAGTCGCACGAGATTCAGGATTCAATTAATTTAAATATTTTCGGTTAATAAATGAACTGTCAAACCAAAAACAAAATTTCACTAGCCCATCATACAAAATTATATCAAACATCAAGCGGTGTAGTTCAAACCACAAAAGAAATGAACTGACACAACAACTGAAATGGATGGATGCTATTCTGGAGTATATTATAATCCAAGCAGGATTCATGAGGCACTGACAGAAGGACCAAAATGAAACAAAATCGGAGCAATCTAGAAGTGAGATTCCACAAGCATGAAAAGAAATGAACTCACACAAGATGTGTAGTATGAGCAGCCTAAAATAGAAAAATAACAGTTTAACAGCCAATCATCAGCTATCCAATTTAGGAACAGAGGCATTTTATCCATTTTCATGGCTCCAGATTTGTATGAAATGGTTTTGAGAACCTTTCAAATATGGGCTCAAGATTACAATAAAAATAAATTATTAAATTTTAAAATTTCTACTTTTAGTGATATTATCCTAGTGTCAAGGGTCTGGATGTACGAGTATTCCGGCTATTTCCATTACACCTAACATCCAGTCATTGCCTGATTTGGTGCCTTTCCAATATACCGTTTGACATACCGGAAATGGCAACAAGCCAATATCACATGACTGTCCAGGTATCCAACAACTTGAACCCATCCAGCACACAACCAGCCCCTGGGTTTGGTCCAACTAATATCCCTGCCAAAGCTAAATCTATATAAGCCTAAAGTATCATCCAATAAAAAATACCCTTCTCCTCCTACTTTTTATATTCAAAGCTTCCCCAAAAAGGCGCTCCTTATCACTGGTAGCACTACAGGTTTTGACCACGCTGATGAAAGAGAAAATGACTGACCAAAACCTGCCCACCTTTGCCCATGTACTTAACCAGGCCATATCCCAGGAGACCTGGAAAACGTACTTTTGCGCTCATGACATCGATGAAGATATTCCTAGTGGATGCACCGTATTTGAAGGACTGGTCATGCCCAAAGCATGCACCAAGACAATTCAATACAGTTGCTCTCTTCAACCACAAACAAACATACAACCACCTATCACAGGTGAGGTTGCCAACACCAAATACATTGAGATTGACAAGTTCTTTGGTAAAAACAAAGAAAACGTCATCAACTGGCTAGACCACACAGCCGCTAAACTCCGCGCCAGCCGCATCCCTCATGAGAAATGGGTCCAGGAAGCCAGCAAGCACCTATACAAGGCCACAGCTAACTGGTTTGCCACCTGGGTTGGCTCAAAAACCAACAACCAGCTTGAAAAATGGGAAGAGTTCAAAGCCAACATCACCCAAAATTTCCGCGTCACTGAATCTCTTCAAGATATTGCAATACAGCTCAGTGACCTTCCTCAAAAGACCACTATTGCAGCCTACGCCAATAAATTTGAAGAAATATGTCACAAAATCCAAAACCCAGCACAAGCTGACAACATACACACCAGAGCATCATTCATCAACAGAATAAAACCCTCTGTTGCTGCTCTCATCTGCCCAGAATCAAATACCTCCATGCCTGCGCTCATTGCTGAAGCCAAGCACGCCGAGAAATGCACCAACATGGAATATGCCACACACAACGGCAACTGCTCCTCAAACGGTAATGGCAGAGAAAACGCCAATGGCAATAAATGCCAAAATACCAACCATAACAACGGCAACTCCAATTGTAATAATGGCAATTGTAGCCAAAGCGCAAACCATTCCTGCCCCAAGAAAGAGGACACCACCAAAGTTAACAACGCTGAAGTAGCAACCTGCTACAAATCTGACCCTACATTCTCTGACCTCAAAGGTCTCAAAACAGAGGAACAGGGAAAAGAGGAGGGGGAACAGGCTTAAGTGCCCCTGTCTCCCCCTAACATGACAAGAAGATGTACCAAGGCACAAACTTTGCTGCTTGCATCCCCCATGTCCCGCAATCCTCCATTTTTATGAACATAAAAATTAAAGATCACTCACAACTTCTTGTCTATCCATGCACTTACAAATCACATACACATAAAATTTCATTTGACTCTGGTGCACAACACACTATGGTTAGCAAACCTTTTATAACCAAGTACAAAATACCAGTTGTCAAATCCAACTTCAAATACGCCAGAATGGCAGACAAATTAAAAGTTCTACTTGAAGGCAAAACAACTCCCTTCAGAGTTGACCTCCAAGGCATACAAACGTCCATCAAAGGACTTGTCATGAACAACATAAACTAAGACATTGTAGCAGGCATGGACTGGTTCACCTGAGTGAATCCCAGCGTATGTTGGAAAACAAAAACCATGACAATAAAACACAATGGAGTCAATTTCAACATTCTCAAAGAACCCAACGACCTGATTCTAAGAGATACAGTATTTGTCCAAGTCATAAATCAAGATGACTCTGAACATCTAACTAGAGAAAGTACCCTCCACATAATGAGGTACTCTGAATTTAATAATATACAAACACAAAAAATCCAATGCCCATAACTTGCGGCACTCCTGAATGAATACACTCATGTGTTCAAGGAAGAACTCACAGAGTTACCCCTCAAACAAGAGGTCAAACATGGCATTGGCTTATGCAAAGCCATGCCTAAACCTGTACCCCTCTACAGACTCTCCCCCATGGAGACCCAAACACTTAAAGCCCACATCAAGGACAAACTAGCCAAAGGATTCATTTGCCCGTCTGAATCCCTGTGGGGGGGGGCAGCGATTTTCTTTGTAAAGAAAAAAGAAGGATCTCTTGGCTTAGTTACTGACTACAGAGCACTAAACGCAAGTACAGTAAAGAATAAATACCCACTGCCCCTCATTGAAGACCTATTTGCAAGGCTCTCCAGAGCAAAAATTTTCTCAAAAATTGACCTCACATCTGGTTACAACCAAGTTGAAGTCAAAGAGAAAGACATACCAAAGACTGCGTTCTGCACACAATTTGGGTTGTTTGAATGTAAAGTAATGAACTTTGGGATGACCAACGCTCCCGCAACGTTTGTCACCATGATGAACCAAGCGCTAAACGGCCTCTCAAACACATTATGTTACCTTGACAACATCATCATATTTTCAAAAACAAAAGAGGAACACCTCACGCATGTCTGCGAGACAGTTGATCAACTCACAAAGCACAAACTATACACTAAGCCTAGTAAGTGCCAATTTATGGAAAAGGAACTCTTATTCTTGGGCCACATTGTCTCTGACAGTGGCATCAAAGCAGACCCAGATAAAATAAAAGCCATAAATAACATGCAATGCCCCACCTCCGTGAAACAAGTTAGATGCTTTCTTGGTATGGTAGCTTATCTAAGGAAATACATCAAAGACTGCAGAAAGCTCACCGCACCAATCAATGACCTAACCAAAGGTAATGCCAAAAAGAAATTCATCTGGACTCCAGAATGTAAAAAGAATTTCCAGTTATTAAAACAAGCTTTGATCAAAGCACCAATCTTGCAATACCCTAATAACAACAGGTGCTATGAGCTTGAGTCAGACGCTAATGATACCACCATTGGTGCAGTCCTACGCATCTGCCAGCCAGGGCAGCAAGATTTCCTGCCAGTATGTTACAAAAGCAGAAAGCTAACAAACACTGAGCAGAGATACCCAATACATGATAAAGAATTGCTAGCAATATACCACACATGCAAGAAATAGAGATGTTACCTCAAAGGATACTTAAACGTCCAAGTGCTAACTGACCACAAATCCTTAATCTATTTCAAAACTCAGAACACACTCGCGCGGCGCCAAGCCAAATGGATGTCCTTGCTGGAAAAGCTTAACCTGGACATCCAGTACAAAAAGGGGGCAGAGCTGGTCACAGCTGATGCTCTCTCTAGGCTATGCCAGCCAAGAGAGGATCACCCTGACCACCTGGACCCTGACTGGCCCAACCTATACAGCACTGAGTACAAGACAAGACAAAAGGAAAGGATCCCTCCACACATCAACTAACCCATGATACACTAGTAAGAAATGAAAAACATTTCCATGTATCAAATGGTACGATATACCAAATCATCAAAGATAAACACATTCCATACATACCACTCGCACAAAGAGTTGACACTATACTAAGACACCATTGTCTGCTAGGACACACAAAGGCTAACAACCTATATCTCACACTGAAAGAGATAGTATGGTGGCCCAACCTGAAGCAGGACATAATTGATGTTCTAAAAAAGTGTACATTATGTGAAAAATACGCCAGCACCAAGGCACCACAGCCAACAGTTAACCCAGTACCTGACCCTGAACCATTTAAGGTTTGGGGACTGGGCATAGTGGGACCCTTCCCAGAAACCAAAACAAATCAATGTTTTCTAATTGTAGCCATTGACTTTGCCACACGTTGGCCCATCTGCTGGGCAACAAAAGATCACAAGGTGGAAACAATAAATTGATTCATCAATAAAGCAATCATAGCAGACTACAGCACTCCAGACTACATCATAACAGATGGAGCAAAGGAGCTAACAGGCCACGTAGTAAACAACAATTTAAAAACAAAGAACATTAAACACTCCACAACCTTGCCCTACAGGCCAACGGCAGAGTTGAACGCCTCAACAACAGCCTGATCAGAACCCTGGAGAAAATAATGGATGGCAAAGCCAAAGACACATGGCTGCTATACGTAAAACATGTATTACTAGTATCTCGGGTTTGTACCAATCAAGGGACAGGCTAATCACCGTTTGAACTAACATACAGGTAAAAGCCAGAAATAGTCACCCGCAATAACCAGCCATATGTAAAGATCCTCCCGGGGAAACCTCCCACAGTAGAACAGAAACCATCTCTACAACACATACGCCTCAAAGCCAAACTGGCTGAAATAAAGAGACTCAAAGCTCAGAAAGTAACCTCAACAGAGGACCCACTCCCCATCAACTCCCCCGTCTGGGTCCTGGCTGGGAACAGGAAAAAGCTAGACTCAGTACACAGGGGACCAGGAATAATCATCAGATACCAACCAGATAGGAAAACTTACCTGGTTAAGTTCCAGGGTGCCAAAGAACCCATTACCAAAAAGTACCACAGATCTCGTCTCCGCCCTAGCAAAGGAAAACACTCAACTCAGTTGGTGCCCACTAATAAACAACTCCAGGAACATCAGGCGGCAGCTGTCAAGACAAAACCCCCTCCTGATGTACCCAAGTAACCCCTTAAGGGGGGTGTCAAGGGTCTGGATGTACAAGTATTCTGACTATTGCCATCACACCTAACATCCAGTCATTGCCATATTTGGTGCCTTTCCAATATACCGTTTAACATACCAGAAATGGCAACAAACCAATATCACATGACTGTCCAGGTATCCAACAACTTGAACCCATCCAGCACATGACCAGCCCCTGGGTTTGGTCCAACTAATATTCCCGCCACAGCAAAATCTATATAAGCCTAAAGTATCATCCAATAAAACATACTCTTCTCCTCCTACTTTTTATATTCAAAGCTTCCCCAAAAAGGCGCTCCTTATCACTAGGTTTTTACAATGGTTTTTAATAACAACATTTTTGACAGCGCCAGCAGCCAAGCCAGCAGCAGCCAATCCAGCTTCAATGGAGGCAAGGCTCAGAACGTAGAGGCACCCATTTACACCCAAGCCTTTGAGGCGGGTAACCAGGAAGCTGACCTGTACCTTACCACTGACCCCTATGGCTTTGACTTGTTTGAGAGTCACTTAGCGTCTAGCTCTGCCCCTGCTCCCACATCCACCCCCGCACAAGCTGCCCGTCAACTAACCAATCAGGATGGCAACCCTAATTTGTAACATCTTTCTGCCCTCAGCCAACCTGCTCCCCCCTCAGTCAATCAGGCTTCAGCTCCCCCAGCCCAGCGCCCCAAGCAATGAATCATCACTGCCCAAATTCTTCAGGAAATTGTAGCACTCAACCTGCAGGGTATGTCCTGGGATCAGATTTCTGTCCAGTTGCAATTTACCCAAGCTACCATAATGCAGGAGTTCAACAACTTAATGAATAAGGGGAATCTGATTGGGGCGGCCAAGAAGCCAAAGAAGGCCACGGAGTCCCAGATAACCGAGGCCTACCCAATAATGCTTGACCTCTTCCAGTGGGACCCCAAGCTTCCCTGGACCCAGGCCTGGAAGCAGCTTGCGCACCATAACATATGGGTCTCCAAGCGCATGGTGCAGCTCTGGATGTATGGGAAGGTGGCTTCCATACAGGTTCTTACCAATTTTGCCGGCAAACAATGGGATGCGCTGAGGATTCCCCGTATGATCCCGCTATTGAATCCACCCTGGTCCAATGCCTGACTAGTCTGTCAGAAGATGTCATGTTCTTCTCTTACTATAAGCTATCCAAGGCTTTTGATGATTTTGGCACCCAAGGAAAAGCTGCCACCAAGAATGGAAGGAAGAAGGTCAAGAAGGGAACGTTTATTAGTGCATTTCTGGCTATTTCAGCCAAGGGTTTTGTCTATTATTGGACAAACCCTGATTTCATTGATGGGTACTTGTACGGCCACATCCTCAGTGGATTGCTTGACTCCTGGGATGGCTCAAATTCCAAATACCAGGTTTTCTTGAGCCACCAGATGGAGGGAAGCTCCACTACCCTTGAGGCCATCCAGGGGCGCGGGCACCAGGCCTCAGTCTACCCCGCTGGCCATGCAGACGTCCATCTGGCTGATGTTGTCTTCTTTAATATTAGAGATACACTACGGGAGTGCTGCCCTCAGGCTTTTGACGACCTCTATCTTGGGGTCCTTGATCACAATTTTCTCTTTGGCTGCCAGATGGTGGCTGACTTATTTGCGCAAATGGTTTTCCATGTGAACATGGGCAACCAATCACGCAAGGATAAGCACATCCCACCTGTGCCACAGCCACTTACCAGCCCATCCAGCCAATGACTGATGAGGAGTATGATGAGCGGTATATAGAGGCCATCACACGCAATCCTCCTGCCTCCACCCCCGCCACCAACACCTCCCGCCCGCAAACCCAACCCATCCAATCCCAGACCCCCCAGGCCAGCACTGCTTCTACGTCCTCCTTCCTGCACCATTCTGCCTACTAGGCATCACTCTTCTCCGCCCCAATAAACCCCTGCCACCAAACATTTTCTATTTATATTTTCTTTTTTTTGAATTTCAATTGTTCATGTTCTCTTTGTTTATAGTTGGTTTTATTCTTTATGTTCAGCTTATTTCTATAAAATCATATATTTACTAAGGCGTGTGTCTAGATCCTGAACACAGTTATTTTTAGCACCCAACCATAGCCATTTGTGAAAATATTAACAACAATTTGGTGATCAGCTAAACTTGAATTAGAAAATTATAGTGTTAACTGTTTTTAGATAAAGTTGTTACTGATCCAAATTCAAAACCTTAATGATAAACTTTAAGCCAATCAGGAGCCAAGTGATAAAGTGATTGTTGTGACATAAAGGGTCATTCAATAATTCTTTGATGTATGTGCGCTAATTAATATGATTATCTGGATGTTTTGCCATTGTACGTCATTGCTGCTGTGGCAAGTTGTTGATGGACTAGTGCCCAATCAGCTACTGGGTTAGCACTAGTCCATCAACAACTTGCCACAGCAGTAATGGAATGCAATGGCAAAACATCCAGCCAATCATATTAATTAGCGCACATGCATCAAAGAATTATTGAATGACCCTTTATGTCACAATCACTTTATCAATTGGCTCCTGATTGGCTTAAAGTTTATCATTAAGGTTTTGAATTTGGATCAGTAACAACTTTATCTAAAAACAGTTAACACTATAATTTTCTAATTCAAGTTTAGCTGATCACCAAATTGTTGTTAATATTTTCACAAGTGGCTATGTCAAGCGCCAAAAATAATATGGTAATCAAGGAAACAATTCCAACACAAAGCAAACAACATATATTGAAATGAGTGTAAAACATATACAAAATGGGATAAAAGATGGGATAATGTAGTAAACAGGAAAACAAAAAGGAATAAACAAAGAGGCAAAAATATCAAAATAACACAGATTTTATTGGGGTGAAAGCTATAAAAACATATAGAAAGGTTAGTAAAAAATCAAATGAAAGGACTCAAAAAACTACTCAAAGACCTTGACTTGGCAATTGCCAAAATTAAAAAGATTGACCACAAGGTCAAAGCAAGAGTTAAGTCTGCCATCCTTGAAGGGAACAAAATTGAAAAGGTGTCTGCTAAGGCACTCATGGCCAAGATTCCAGACACCCCCAAAACAACAATTGAACAGCTTTTAAATGTCCAGAAGAACGTTGGGGAAGGCCTTCAATTCAAGTCCTTTGCCCTCTCCACGCCGTCTGTCTGGACAGGAGACCCAGAAATGTATGCCCACCTAAAACCTGCAAAATGTACCCAAACAGATGACACTGAGCAGCCAGCACAACTGGTTACACCAAGAATAGCGAAGCCTGCCAAGGCTGCAGGCAAGGAGAAGATTGTAGAAGGTAACCTAAAATTATAATTAATAAAAATTTCCAAATACTTACCTTTTTTTAGAAGAATTCAATGGTGAACTCCGCCGGGTCCTGGTCCTTTTTATCCCTGTCACATTCTACGCCAACTATGCCACCCATGTGGCCAAGCAGCTTTTCCTGTCCCCCCTGTCTTGCGGGAGCTTGAAGATCATATCCACGGGTCTTTTCCGATGTTGCAGGAGGCATTTGCTGGGCTTACACATGCTGAGGGGGCATCTGAGTGGGCAGTTACTGCCTACAAGGATGCCCAACTGGTCTTCCTGGACCCAGTATCATTCAGTGGAGTTTACTGTATAAACTCCATTGAGCTTGTTTAGGACGTCCTGGTGACACTCCCATTCAAGAATGTACCAGAGATGGGCCAGGCTCATGCGGCTGCTCACTTCTGCTTCCCGGTGGAGCACACCCTGTCTTAACTGCTTGAGAAATTTGGGCACGCGGTGAGCAAATTGGCTATTGCAGATGCAACAGCTGTAAAGAAGACCAAAATCCTCCTGGCAGACTTTGGGCTGGCCTGGAGTGCCAACGAGACGGGGGTCCTGGCAGCTATGGAGCTGACCTTTTCCAAGACAAAGCACAACAAGAAGATAAGTGCGGTTTATAATAAGGTGTGCAAGTTTACAGAAGCCTTTGCTGGGCAAAGGCTTCACCTCGTTGTTTACCTGGGGTTTTATTCTTCTTTGGGATGGGCGCGTCAGTTGAGGACCTGAACAGGGTCCTTCTGGGGATTGACAAGACCAGGCTCTCCCTGGATGGGAAGAAGGTCCCCCCGGGTATAACTTGGTAGATCACTTCATCCAGGACGCCTTGGTCCTGGCTGGCATCTTTGGGTTTACAGCCCCGCCAGAAAAGCTGCTACTCCATTCCCACCTAACAATACTCCATTTTACCAGCTGCTGTGAGTATTTTAACCAGGGTGTATCCACCGTCCACGGTGTGGCAGTGGAAGTTGTGCGCCACCTCCATTGTGGGGTGGGTACATACCACCAAACTCACTACAGGCATTCTTAATAAATTCACTTCTAATAAACATCTTTATACTCTACAATATTTTTATTATAATTAATTTTTCAAATAATATTTTATCAAACAAGATTTTTAAAATATATTGCGGAAATGGGTTTCAGAAAAGTATAAAATTATACGTTAATAAAATATATTCTAACTTGTACATTTTACGTTTAATTTTTTTTAAATTAATTTTTACATTTATTTGACCAAAGTGATTTAAATATTTTTGCGTAATCCAATACTGAGCGTTTGGGATTACCTCAGATGGCATAATAAAATAATATACAATAAAATAAATAAAATAAATAAAATACTTACATCTATTTATGGATCTTCTGAATGTGATTGCAGGCGTAGAAACATCTAAATATAAAATGGTAATTAATAAATGTTGAATAATAAATTAGAGAATATAAAAAAATTGGACACACTAAGCCTTTAATTGATTGGCTGTTTGGCTAGGCACGCAGGGATGAACAAACCAGCGTGGCCATAAAATTTGGCCATGGTCTCAGCTGGGAGGGTATGGATCCCTGCCTGCAGCAAATCAAGCAGGTCCTCTGTCCCAGTTGGGGTTTTCACTTGACAACTTGTTTGAGCCACCCAAAGACTTCCTCAATGGGATTTAGGAAGGGCAAATAAGTGGGGAGGAAGAGAAGGCACATATTTGCCATGGTCAATTGCTGGGGGCCCACTACAATGCTTGTGTTGATTGATGGAAATTCTTCAAGAATATCAGCCACCTTGTGGAGACCAACATTGTCCAACACAATTACGTTGGTGAAGCCCAGGCTTGTGCGCCTCAGGTGCTCCTGGACCAATCAGAGAAATGACAGGAAGGTCTGGCTATTGTGGGAGCCTAGTATCATTTGGTAGAGCTCAACTTTTTTTGGACCAAGGAGAGCCACCATTGAATTGGCTGTGGCGCGGACTGCAGCACGCCAAGCCACCCTGTCATTGGAGCCTCTGGGGACATACCCATACACATTGCGCATTGACGAGGCAAATGCTGATTTGTTGATATAATATAATTTCACTGTCCCCTTGGCTTTGAGGGCAGTGTAAGCCTTAGCATAATTTTTCCAGGTCTTGATATTGGCTGGGCTGTTCCAATTGTATGGGGATACCCCAAGTTTTTCCCAGGAAAATTGCATTCCCTTGACCAGATGGTAGTAAAAGGAAATCAAGGCCTTGATCCCAAAAGCAGACTTGACTATAGCCTGTATCTTTTCCAGTTCAAGATGGCAGTCCCGGGTGATCCACTGGCAGATTTCCCATTTGTGCTCCTTAGTGAGCATGGTTGACATGTGCAAGGATTTATCTGCGACAAGGACTTGGCCAGTATCAATGAACTTGTTGAAGGTCTTGCTGGCGTACTTGGGATCCACCCCAACAAGGGCGCGGCCGCCTTGTAGTCACCCAATTCCCGCATTAGCTTAAGCAGGGTGATGCGTTTGATGTCGGGGATGCACTTCTGGGCGGGCTTTGTGGGTTCAGACAAGCCAGGATCCTGATTAATGACAGGCTTTCAAGGCATGGGCACCTTGTTGTAGAAGGCTGCAACCTTTTTGAGCACTAGCTGTCCCTCATTAGTTTGGTAGAACTGGGGCTCCTTGTCATCCTCCTGATTGCCATCACTGATGTAGGGCTCATAGCTAGTATCATGTACAGGCTTCACCTTCTCCAGCATGGCTGACGGGACCAACTCTTGCTGGTACACAATGTCAAACACATACAAAGTAAGTTCTACCTCCTTGTTTCTAACCATTTTGGTAGTGGTGACCTTGGTTGGCTTCCGGGTCAGCTTTGGGACCCAAGGGTTTATGCTCTGCACCATAGCAGCTTGTGCTCCTTGAACCGGCTGTGTCAGTGCAGCGTCACTATGGAACTCTCCTCTCCTGCCTCCCTCCTGAGTAGGCACTTGTTTTGTACTAAGTCTATTCTTTGACCCGCGGGGGCAACCGCAATTGCGGCGCACAACGGGTGCAATGGTAGTCTGTTGTTGTGTTCCTTCCATTATTAGAATTTAATAAAATATTAAATGAAACTTAATTAAGGTACTCTCTAATTTTAATTTTTGCTTTTATCTGTTTATGGATATTCAATTATTTTTTTCCCACTCAATATCCCAATTATAGATTTTTTATTTCTTAGTTAGTTGTTTTTGGTTTTACAACGCCCATTTTAGAATACTCAAAAAAATCCACTCATTTTCCTAGATTTTATTGCCAAATTCAAACACCCAACACAATATTTTTAAAATTTATGTTTCAGATCTTGTGTCTTATTTTAGATACCTTGGTATTATTCATGATTACAATCCATTGCACACATTGTGTGAGTGATTTTGTTTACATTGTGAGTTGCTATTGTGTTTTGTTTTTGGATTGAGTTTTGACACACCTTGCTTGGGTGTATTTTGTCACCAATTCACATAGTAAACATATGTACACTGAAAGTCAACTCACACCATTTTGTTTGTGAATTGATGTATTTTGGATTATATTTTGAATGGTTTTGCTTTGCATGTGAGCCTTTTGTTGCTGTGTTGACTCATTTTGCCCATTAACGCCAATAAAACCTGTTAACAGAGTATATATTTTAACCTGAGAGTTGGATTTTGTTTAAATCTGAAGAATTTTTGCTTGTTGCCATAGCTTTTAAAACTACTGTACCTTTTTCAATCATATACTTATAGTAAGGTAATTAATACAAATAAGGGCATTATTTAAGAAGAGAATGATATCTTTATTTGATATAGAAGAATAGATTTGTATAGTGAGATTATAAGCAACATAAATCCCATGCCAATTATAGTAGTCATGCTGTTTTGGAATATCCAGATTCTCTTGGGACTCAGATGTCTGTTCCTAGTGAAATCTCTGGATTTTTTGTTAGAGAAACCTTTACTTGTCAATTGAGTAACTTCCAGGGGAAATTATTTCCTGAGATGGAGTAATTGAAGAGGTTCCAACATCCCCTGGCGTCTTAGAGGGCAGAGCCTTAGGTAGTTTCTTGAGGGTATCCAGGAGGTTTTCTTGGTATTGATCCAGTTTGGCCTTGGATACTTCAAATTCAGAACCTAAAGGCAAAAATGCGGGATTGTCAAATCATTGGTCCAAATTTCAAATCACATTTGCGTGAAACTCAGCTGAGTAAAAATTAAAATATTTAATAAAATAAACCATTTAATTTGACTTTTTTTGATTTATTTTTAAACTAGCAAATTTTGAATCTCTTGAGAAGATAGCTCAACTAACTAAAGACAAAACACATCAAACAAATGTAAAATATATGAATTGGAAATGCAGGATTCTAATGTACAATTTGAGATTTCCTGCAAGCCCAACAAATCATAAACAACACAGAATTATTAACAAATCAGAAATTGCAGGATTTTTAAATCCAAGAACCAGATTTCAAATCATAATTAAGGTGGATTTGAAATAAATTTAATTTATGGGCGTCTCAAACAGGAAGGCAAAGTATCTAAAGTGGATTTGTGCTAATTCTTGTTGTGTTTGGCTCCTGGGGATGACATCCAGAAGAACACAACAGGAAATCTTTATAACAAAAGATTTGAGGTTCAAAGCTAGCCTTGGGTTAGCCTTCAGGGCAAAATTAAGGGCATGTACCTTAATTTTCTGGAATACAAGATGTGGAATTTCTTTTTGGCAAAAAGGAAAGGAAAAAGCTTGAAGAATATTGAAGCCAACACAAATTTGGATAAAATTGACTTTTTATTAGGAGAAATGATTCTACTTAAATAGTAGACAAGGATTGATGATCACTCATTAGGTAGACATAGTGGCAGAGGGGGTCACGTTGGGGCAAAGTCATACTAGGATCAATCAAGGGCTGGTATGGTAATCTGGAACGGGTGGACATTGAAACAGACCTATTTACGGAAGGCAAAGAATTTCCAAAGTCAAAAGCAAAACCAACCAAATCTTTGCATTTATCACTATTTAAAGGCCATTTTGAAATAGCATTAATGGCGCAATTTTCAACATCCCCTCCTCAAGATTGGACACAGGGAGTTGATATTTGCAGAGAAATTTGGAATGAGCTCAGGCAAAAGGACGTCCAGAGGACAGCAGTTTCACGGTATAATCAACACCCTTCTTGAAAGTGACTTCACAAGGCCCAGCCCAGAGGGAGTCAAGCTTATGAGCTCTGCCTCCAGTACAATTCTGGTAGTAGAGAACCAGGTCAGCTACTTGATAATCAGGAAGGGGGGCTTGAGAAGAATTGGACGGTGAGAGTTCTAAAGTCTTGACCTTATAGGCCATTGAATATGCTGTCACCTGAATGGCAATGATACAATTTGTTAAGTCCTTGACATGGGCTTCAGGATTGGCAAACACATCAACTTTGATCAAAGGGGGATCCAAGATTGAGAGAGTTGTGGCTTCACGCCTATACAGCATAGCAAAGAGAGATTGGCAAGTCACTTGGTGTCTGCTGAGGTGATAAGCAAAGAAGGCAGCAGGGAGGAACATATCCCAATTGGAGGCATCAGAGAGGGTGAGTTTCCTCATTATGAACACCAGGGAGGAATTTGCTTGTTCAAAAGTTCCATTGGTTGACGGTTTATACGGCGCAGAGAAAGATTGGTGGATACCCATAGCTTCTACAATAGAGGTGACAAGGCAGACATTAAATTTGGTGCCGTTGTCAGAAAGCAGGACTTGAGTACAGCCATGACGGTAGAAGATATCTTGCAACAAGAAGTTAGCAGTGGTCTTGATAGTTATATCTTTTGTGGCTCTGGCTTTAACCATTTGCAAAAAAATGATCTACACTACTAAGATAAACCAACACCCAGACCTAGAATAAGGGAGAGGCCCAATAGCATCAATACTCACAGTGTGAAAAGCATGTTTAGGAGGGATGAGTTTGAACTGATTTTGGGAAGGGCGAGGTTGTTGGAGCTGGAACTAATGACATGATGCAAGGAGGCAGGGATTAGGAGGCTCATGTTTTCCAATAGAAGTTTTTGCACAACTATTCATGAGTTTTTGCTATGCCTACATGTCCAGTATCAATGTGAGCTTGGAGGATGATAGCTATTCTCATACTGGGACAGATTTAGGGCAAATAGGTGTTGTTGACTCTCTTGAAGAGATGTCTATCTTTAATCACAGTATCCTTAGATAGGGTCCACAGTGCTAATTGGATGTCTTCTGGCTCAGTGGTCCAGGAGTCAGGATACCCTATTAACTTGTATAGGCAATCAGCGTCCGCAGGATGGATGGCTAGGATAGGCATCTGTGACAAACCATCAGCATTCTGGTGTTGTGCACCAGGACAGTGTACCACAGTGAAATTTTATCCTTGCAAGCGTAGAGCCCAGCATGCTAACCAACCTTCAGGCTCCTTTAATTGCTGCAGCCACTTAAGCTATGAGTGGTCAGTAACTAAAGTAAAGTGAGTCCCGTAAATGTAGTGCTAGAACTGTTTCACTGCATTTAAAACATCCAAGCATTATTTTTCTATGATATTATAGTTCTTCTTGTGTTTGTTGAGGACTCACAAAGAAAGGGCCACAGGTTGGTCCACTTCTTCATTGTCAAGATGGGCTAGGATGGCACCCACATCTACTCCAATAGCGTCAGTGTACAATATGAACTCCTTATCATAATCAGGGTAGACTAGGATGGGAGCCTCTTTGAGTTTGGCCTTCAATGCTTCAAAGGTTTGCTGTTGAATGTCATTCCACTCAAAGGGGACGTTGCAAAGGAGCTAGACAAGGGGTTCACTCAATTCAGCAAAGTCAGGGATGAACTTTCAATAGTACCCTGTTGTGTTCTGAGGCGCGGCACAGACATACAACAGGAAATCCTAACCTTAGGATTGGATTTGTACTAAGTCTTGGTTAGATGATAGGGAAGGCAAATGTGTTTACCTTGCGGCCCTGGAAGAATAATATCTACTAGTTGTGGCTAGAGAGAGGCGCGGAAGTACAGAAGACACAAAGATAAAAATGTGAATATAACTTGATTTTATTGGTGAATAAGGAAATGTAATATATAGTGGTTGAGAATACCACAAAACACTACCAGGACAGTAGGATCACTTGCCACCAGCATTAGTGGGGCAAGTGAATTGTGCAGGGATCAGGAAACCAAACAATTGTATTTCCTGAATTGGTCATCAACTCATTTCAAGTAGCAAAAGCAAAAGCAAGAGATTTGTCCTCAAAATAGCCCACCAAAGGCAAAATCAAAATACTGTGAATAGCAGCATTCACGACATTGTCCTCCTCTAGATTGGCCTTAGGGGGGGTGGTATTTACGCAGAAACTTTGTGTGCACTTGAGCAAAAGGACAGCCAATAGCCAGGAGCTTTACAGTGTATTCAGACCCTCACTTAAAGGTTACTTCTAGAGGGCTAATCCACAGAGAGTCCAACTTGTGTGCGCGCCCACCTACTCTGTGTTGATAGTAAAGGACATGGTTGCCAACATTGAACTCAGGCAGGGGGAGCGTCCAGCATTGTTGGGAGAGAGCTCAAGCATCTTAGTCTTATATGCAGAAGTGTAGGCAGTGGCTTGAATATCAATTATTTGGTTGACTAAATCATTGATGTGGTTGTCAGGATTTGTGGCCTTATCCGAGGTAAGCAGGGGGCCCCCAAGAGCAATGGGGTATTAGCCTCTTGCCCATACAGCATAGCAAAGGGGGAGTACCCAGTGACGCAATTTTTGCTAAGGCGGTATGCAAAGAGGGCAGCAGGTAAGTACAAGTCCCAGTTGGCAGCGTCCAAGTAGGTGAGCTTCCTCATGATGGAGACCAGTGTAGAGTTAGCACATCAACTGCCCCATTAGTGGAAGGATTGTAGGGGGAAGAGAAGTATTGGTGCAATCCCAAAGCTTTTACAACAGAGGTTACTAGCTTGGCATTAAAGTTAGTCCCATTATTGGAGAGCAACACTTGAGGACAGCCATGGCAGTAGAAAACGTCTTGCAACAGGAAGGCAGCAGTTGTCTTAGCTGTGATGTCCTTTGTAGGGCAAGCCTCTACCCACTTGCTAAAGTGATTGATAGCAACCAGAATAAAGCAATACCCAGAACAAGAGCGGGGAAGAGGACCTATTGTGTCAATGCTAACAGTGTGAAAGGCATGTTGAGGGGGAACTAATTTGAAAGTGTGGGTAGCAGCTTGAGGCCTCTGTAGATGGCAGTTGTGGCAGCTAGCAGCAGGCAAAGGTTCTCCCAAAAGTAGTTCTTCTGAAGCCAGTCAAAGGTCTTGGCAATGCCTTCATGCCCAGTTTCTTTATGGGCTTGTGACACCAACAAGAGGCAAAGACTGGGCCATACATAAGGCAGATGCTGGTCTCATACCTTTTTGAAGAGCTGATTGTTGCGTATAAGGGTATCTTTGGATAGCTTGGACAAGGCCAGCCGTACCTCCTCTGTCTCACTTTCCCAAGAAGAAGGATACCCAATTATTTGTATAATTGGCTGGCCTCTGCAGGATGCAAAGCAAGAATAGGCATTCTGGAGAGCCCATCAGCGTTCTGATGTTGAATTCCAGGGCAATGGAGCACTGTGAAGTTGTATCCCTGCAGACGTAGAGCCCATCTAGCCAGGCGCCCTTCAGGTTCCTTAAGCTGCTGTAACTATTTAAGAGAAGCGTGGTCAGTGACAACTGTGAAGTGGGTGCCGTATATGTAATGACAAAACTGCTTGACTGCATGCAACACAGCCAGGCACTCCTTTTCTGTGACACTATAGTTCTTCTCATGCTTGTTTAGCACGCAGGAAGTGTAAGCCACAGGATGGTCTACACCCTCATCATCTAGTTGGACCAGAATGGCTCCAATAGCTAGATTGCTAGCATTGGTGTACAGGATGAACTCCTTATCATAGTCAGGATACACTAGGATTGGCGCCTCTTTGAGTTTTTGTTTAAGGGTCTCAAAGGCTTGCTGCTGACTGGCAGTCCATTCAAAAGGAACATTACGTAATAGCTGGACTAAAGGTTCACTAGTATTGGCAAACTCAGGGATAAACTGTCTGTAGTAGCCCATCATCCCCAGGAAGACTTGTACTTCTTGCAAGTTGGTGGGCAGAAGCATTTTGTTGATGGCTTCAACCTTCTTAGTCATTGGGCGAATCCCTGTCTGTGTTACTTCATGGCCCAAGAACTCAAGATGTTCTTTAAAGAAGGCGCACTTGGAAGGCTTCAGTTTGAGGCCAGCTTCTCAAATCTTTATGAAAACCTCTTTGAGGTGAGCCAGGTGATTGGTGAAGGTAGCACTGAAAACTGTTATATCATCCAAGTATACTAGGACGTACAACAATTTCAAGTCACAAAGGATGGAGTCCATGGCCCTTTCGAAAGTGGCTGGGGCGCTGCAAAGTCCCCGTGGCATGCAAGTAGGCTCAAAAAGTCCTTCAGAAGTAATGAGAGCGGCTTTCTGACAATCCTTGGGGGATAGGTCAACTTGCCAGTATCCAGACGCCAGATCCATGGCGGAGAAGAACTTAGAGCCACCAAGTTGCCGGAGAGCATCATCAATACACAGCAAGGGTTATGAGTCCTTCTTGATCAAAGAGTTCAATCAGCAATAGTCTATCACAATACAATGACCCCATCTTTCTTCTTTAAGATGAGTAGTGGGAAAGCCCAAGGACTTTGGGAAGGCGCCAGAAGCCCAGCATCTAGCAGTTGTTTGAGCTCTTTAGATACTTGGGCGTCTTCCACACAGCTGCAGCAATATGGTTTAGCACGGAAGGAGGAGCGTTGCCAGTGTCTATCTGATGGATAACACCTTTGGCTAACCCATAATTGGTACTGTCCTTAGCAAAGATATCAGAAAATTGGTCTAGTAAATATAATACCTCTTTCTGTTGAACTGGGGACAGTTATGGGAAATCTTGTGAAGTGAACAAAGTTAAGACTTTTGGCTCATCCTCTGGTTTTTAAAATCTTGAAACGTACCAAAGGGATGAAGAGACAGGACATCAGGAGCGCCCAACAACTTGCCATATCCAACAACCTGTCCTATAGATACAGTCATGGGGATTACAGTCAGGTTGACCACCAACAACTGAACAGGGTCTTTATGAGAGACATCTAGGATTCCAGGACAGAGATAAGGTTTGTTGCATCCTAAGGAGGGGGGAGAGTACAACTCCAAGAAGGTGCGTTCAGGTAGTTCATAAGATATCTGGGAGTCCAGGATGGCCTGGGAGCCAGGCATGATAGTGACAGCGGACGTGGCTAGTAGGGGGATCCCTTCAGATGCAGGACAAGCCATGGGTGGACACTTCATGTTTGAAGAGTGGGTGCAATACTTGAGGTTGAAAACCCCAGTGGGATATTCCAAGGCACAAGTCTTGAGGCGTTTCCCTGGAACTTTAACTGGCTCTTCAAAGAACAAGGGGACTTTGTATCCCAGAATAGAGAGGTAGCCATCTTTCAAGTTGATTATCCCATTATATTCCTAAGGAACTGGGTGCCAACTAGGAGATCATAACTCTCATTCTCCAAGACAACTGCTGGCGCGGCTAGGAGAAGCTTGCCAAACTGCATGAGCAGAGAGGAGTAAGCCCCTATGGCGCAGGTCATAGACAGTCCAGCTGTGCCATACAGCTGGTGATAATTAAGTTCAGGGGCAAGTTTGAGTTTATTCACAAGCTTGGAGGATAAAACATTGACTGGCAAGCCAGTGTCTAGAACTGCCTTAATCTTCACTTTTTGAATGGATATCTCTACTTGAGTGGTAGTGGAACCAAAGGGGGGAAGGACAGCCAGGGTATCTTGAGCCTCTGCTAGTTCCTTATCCCACTTCTCAATCATACATATTAATCCCGGGAACTCCTTATAAACAGTCTGGAGGGGGAGTGAAACAGATACATTCTTGAAGACAGCATCAGCAACCTCAGCAGCTTCTTCTGACAACTCCACTAGCACGGGGGACCTCTTGGCCTGATTGAGGTAAGGGTGCAAGACAATCTCTTTGGCCTCAGGCAAAGGCTTAGCGGTAGTTGTAGTCTTTCCTGACCGTAACTTATAGGGAATTGTAATGGTTTTGGGAACGGCCAGAACAGAGTACCCATATGCATCAGTGTTGTCAATATCAGAATAATACAGTTCATAGTCATCAGAGATATTGTGAGACAAGAGGAGGATAGAAGGAGCTTCATTATCAGCAGGCTTGGATTCATCCATAGAGGGAGGGATTGGAAAAGACTGGGAAGAATTGTCAACCAAGAGCGTCTCTGCCTCTATGTTGACTGTTCTTTTCATGACTGTTCCTTTGGACTAGCTCCTTTAACCTGCGGATTGGTGCAGACTCAAGAATGATGACCTATCTGACTACAGTTGTGGCAACCTTGGCGTCAAGGAGGATTCTGTGAATTTATAGTAAGAATGCAAGGACCACAGGAAGATGAACCAGAGTTAGAAGCAGCTCAACTTTCCCTAACAACAGCACCAGAGTGGTTAAGGTGCATATCTTGCAACATTGTCTTTATTCTCTTCATAGAAGAGAGCATAGCCTTATGGGCTTTGAAGTGAAGGCACATAAGTTGGTTAACCTTGAGGGCTTGAGCGCAAGCCATGTAGGCTTCATGGGCTGTCAACTGTCTGCTTGTAATCAGTTGCTGTCCTTCCATGTAGAATCTGTCTGCAAACTTGGCTAGTGTCTCTTTAGGCTTAAAAGAGATATGCATGAAGTCATCCTTCTTTACTTCCAGTCTAAGGTCACCACCAAACTCATCAATCAGAAGCTGCTTCATATCTTCCCACGTCTCAATGGAGGGTGGTTCTGGCACAGCTACCTCTTGGCAGGTCGGGTGTAGACAGGTCAGAATGTGTTCCTTTTTGACGTCATCTGATGCTCTCCGCATGGCAGTTTCATAGATAGTTAGGAAAGCTGAAATGGTCAAGGTTCTGGGGTCAAAAACTTTCTTAAAGGTAGGCTTTAAATGTGCTTCTGGAGTTGGGCCACTATTGTTACTATTGAGTACATTTATGCGCGGGGAAAATTCTGTCTCAGATTCTGAGGGGGTTGTCTAGCCCATAGCTGGCAAACACTTTCTTCAAGGGTGTTATTAGTCTCAACAGCACAGGCCCCAGTATTGACGCTTGAGTGGTCTGTTGTGCAGTAGTATCTAAGTGTTGACCTTGGGTGGTCACTATTATGGAGAGTTCAGCCAGACATGAAGTAAGAGATGGCCCCACTGAGAGGCAAGGGGCAAATATATCATTTACAGATTTGATTACTTCATTCATTTCTTATACGTCTCTATCCAGCTCAGTGTGGTCCCGCTTCAATTGATCCACCTTGTTAGCTAGGGCAATTAATTCCCTAGCACATTGGATTTGAGGTGCTCCAGATAAACCAGGGCAGCAACCATCTTCATTGACAACCCCAACTGGACTAGCAGCAGTTGCCATCATTTCATGTAGGGCGGCAAGTTTGTGCTGTAGCTCCACAACTTGGGTAGTCAGTTCAAGAACCTGGGGGTCAGGTTGAGGCGCCTCAGCAGGACGTCCCTGACTGCAAGTAGTCAAACATAGTTCTCAAATGGCGTCCCATATTCTCTGCTCCCTATCCACCAAGTCATCAGAAGGGGGAGAGGGCAGAACATCTGGCTTGCGCATTGATAGCTCATTTACTTGACTCTGGAGCTTGGCAATGGCAGTAGCAATAGCAGACTTTTCTTGATCAATCTCTTCATTGAGCTTGCAGAGGCCTCTGGCAGCAACTGTGGTAAGTTTGACTCCCTGGTACTCGACACTTTGTCAAGTACCAGGGAGTTGAGTGCCGCATATGTGAATCTATTAGTATTTTTGGCTTAATCAATTTTAAGCTAATTTTTACTAGTAATTTAGGGGGTTAAAACCAAAAACCAAAAATAAATTTACTCAAAATTGACTCTGTTTAATAAATTGGTTAACTAAAATACCAATTTAAGGGGCAATTTATAGGTAAATTTACTAATAGAAATGAAAAAACCTGCGTTCAACACTCTAAACCCAAAAGTGACCAGTTTGACACTTTTTAAGCCAAATTTTAATTTTATTAATAAAATACATATGCGCTTATATAAATTTTATTATTTACTATTATATTTTTATTATTAGTGTCCATAGTTGTTGATTAGGCTCCCAAGCACCACTATACTGGATTTAGTGGTATAGTCATTAATCAAATGCCCCACTTGTTTTACATTATGTCATTCCTGGGTTTTTGGATTAAGTGGTGCCACATAAATTAAGCCCAATTTATTAAGAGATTTCATATGTACTTTATAAAAAACGGAAACTTGACACTTTCTTTGTTTGACTCTATCAACTTGACACCTGATTGGTTTCGGATTTAACTAATCAAAGGCTCAGAATTAAGGCTAAATTAATATGTGATGCACTATGAGCGCCACTCAACACTCATCCACTTGACACTTTAACTTGGGAATTAGTACAGAGAGCTTCTTAACGTTTTAACCAAACCTATGGTAAATGATTCACTCCCAGCTCCTTGCAGCATGCCCTAATCACTAATAAACACCTTCCTACTCATTTACTTTTTTAACTTATGTTGTATTTTTTTATTTTTGAGCATACAAAACTGCCTTGCTTTTGGGTTAACTTTTGAACCCAGTTTAAATTTAAGCAAGTTTTATATGTAAAAAACATAGTAAAATTGATGTTTCTGCTTGACTCTGGCATACTTGACAGTGAGAATTCAGCTTTTTCTGGCTGTTTGACAGTGCCAAACTCGACACTTTACTATGTTTTGAATTTTTGACTCTCAATAAAAAAATTCCACATAATATTTTTTTTGCTATTATAATCTACTACTTTTTCTGCTGCTCTCCATATAATTTTCATATTTTTTTTGATTTTCAATTAAACTTTTACATTGATTTAACACTAAGATGTTATGCTGAACCTAACATCTTTGATGCTTTATCATAAATTCACTTATTTTCTATGTTTCAACTTTTATATCTACACTTTGAGTTTCTATTTTGCTTCTATTTACTTTTTTATGTTTTTTATAAATAAAAATTTATTTGCATACTTTTCATTCAACTTTTGCTTTGCTTTACCTCTTTATGTTTGCAATATCTTCTCAATCATTTTATTTACAATGCTAAACTTTTCTTTAGACAAAATCAAGCAAGAACAGCCAACAGCCCAAGTGCCAAGCCTCCAAAGGCTCCAAAGAAACTGCCTCCACCCCCAAGCATGCCAAGAAGCCTGCAAAGGCAAAGTCCCCAACCTGATCTCCTCCAACCCCATCTCCTTCCACTCCATCTTTCCCCCCCCCTCCACCCTCATCTTCTACATACCCTTCACCTTCCCCCCAAAAATCCTCCCCCAATAAATCATATGGTGATCTTACCGACCACTCATTTTATCACTCAGAGGCTGACTCTGAGCCTACCAAGGAGCGCCGGACCAAGAAGGCAAAGGCTGCCAAGGAGCCCACCTCTTCTTCTGGTAAGAAAAAGGAGGCATCCAAGCAGGCCTCAAAGAATCCTCCCCCCTCCCAATGGCTCTTCCCCTCCTTCTTCATCTGACCCAAAAGATGAGCCGGAGAATTACTCCAAGAAGTTTAAAGCTTCTGGTCATGTGGCTTGGGATCCACTGGCCATCCACAACATTTACAACGTGGACAGAGAGTTTAAAGTTCCCAAGCGCTTCCCCTGGTACTTTCTGATCATGTCTGTAAAGGGCAGCCCTGGTTACGTTGCCAACAATTATATCTTTAATTGCAACAACCAAAAGCAGCAGACCAAAAGCAAGCACTTTGTCTGCAAGGATAAGACTTGCAGGGACCGGTTGAACACTGAGGGCTGGGAGCAGGTTACTTTGAAGAAGGGGGAGCACACTTGTGAGCCCCCCAATCACCTGATCACTCGGATGTTAAAGTGGTACCTTATGCAAGTAATACTCACATCCTTCCATCTTTGCGCATCAGATCTGGCCATCAAGGCCCTCCAGCACCTGAAGCCCAACAATCTTAAGTTGGTGCCCACTCAGGAGCAACTTGTTAAGTACATCAGTGATAAGAGAATCGCTGCCAATCCCCCTCCCCCAAGGCTTCTGACGTCCTCTCTGAGCTCATACTCACTCATGAGCTTAAGCAGCTTCCTAGTGGGGAGCGCTTCCTGCTTCATGATGACGGGCCTGCAGCCAAGCACTGTATAATCTGCTACTCAACTCAGCAGAACCTGATGGAGTTGAAAAGGGCGTCAACCTGGCTAGTTGATGGTACCTTTGCCACTTGCCCCCGGAAGTTCAAGCAGCTCTGGATGGTTCATGCCCAGATTGACATCTGGGTGATTCCACTTGCGTTCTTTGTTCTTCCCGGGGCCACTGAGGCCATTTATACCCACGCGTTCTCCATCCTCCGCCAAGAACTTGCCCTCCTTCCTCCTGCCAATGATGATGAATCCAAGAAGACTCCCCCCACACCTGCGCCAACCCACCTGCCTCTGACAAGGACCAGGCCACCCTGGACTCAGAGGAAAAGGCGAGGCTAAGAGCTCTTGGGCCTTGCATATGCATTATGGACTTTGAGCCTGCTCAGTTCAATGCATTTGAGCAGCTGTTTAGCAGGGAGGTGCAGGGGTGCCACTTCCACTTCCGCCAAGCAGTTGCTCGTAACGTGCAGGCCCACGCGGAGCTTAGTAGGTTGAGCTGGAGGGATACTTTGGACACCTGCAGATTTGTGCTGACACAATTTAGTGCCTTGGCTTTTTTAAAGCCAGAGCACACTGCAATGGGGTTTGAGGTGCTCTCAAAGGATCCCTACATAGTGAAACACCCAGAGTTCAAGCCTTTCCTTGAGTACTTTGAGCCCCAGTGGATTGGGAAGGTTGTCACGCAGAGGCAAGGCAAGGCCCATGCTAAGGCCAGCTAGAATGTGTACCGGGCGGCAGTGAATGGTGAGCTCAAGACCACCTCAGCACTAGAGGCTTACCACAAACACCTCAAAGCCAACTTTGGGCTCCACCCCAAATTCAATAAGTTCTTTTCCCTCTTGTAGCACAAGCAGGAGAAGACCATCTCCAAGCTGCGTGACTTGGCCAACCACGTCCCCCCACCAAGCCAACCATCCGCTGTACCCTCTTCACCAAGACAATCCAGGGTGTGGCTAAGCACAAATACAAGGACTCTGAGCTTAAGCAGCAGCTTGAGCTTATTGCCACTGCCCTCCTGGAAGGGGCCAAAATGAAACGGGAAAAGAAGGAGGAGGAATAAACTTGCTTGCTTGCTCAGCTATATGATTTTTACTTTTTACTATTAACTTTTTAACTTTAATTTTTACTTATTAGCTTTGATCATTTAGTTTTTAGTTTTAATTTTAAGTTTTTTTACTTAATTAGATAGAAGTAATTGTTTTATGTATAAATGGTAAGTTTGAGATGAATATTTATAGTTGGAAGTAAGTGAAATATCTTAATTTTTGTTAATTTCCAAATAAAACATATGATATTCACAGTTGTGATTATATGAACTATATCAAATAAATATTAATATTTCTTTATAGTTTGCATAACTTTATTTGTTGTGTTTGTGTTTATTTTTGTCTCATTGGAATTTTAATTTTTGGTAATAAAAAATATTTTTATAATGAAGAGTGTAAATTACATAGTAAAATGAGAAATAATTGCTTATTTCTCATTATTTTTATTAAATAAAGGTACTGTTTTTATTGCATTTTTGAGTTCCATGGGGTCACTTTAGTATACCATACCTTTATAGCTTAATTCTTTATATTAAAAGTTTTCAGTACATCAAGATCTGTTAATTAAAAAAGTGTCGAGTACCAGGGAGTCAATCAGGGCAAAAGCTGAATTCTCACTTTACTATAGTGTCAAGTTCAAGGGAGTCAATTTCAAGGGAGTTGAGTACCAGGGAGTTGACTTTAAGGGAGTCAAACTTGCCACAGTTGCCCTCTGGCGGCAAGGTCTGCTACTTATTGTAATTGATTGAAGGATTAAGCACTGAACACATTGAGCTGCTTCACAAGTTGTTCAAAATTGATGAGGTAGGCATTCAGGGTGGAACCTACTTTGGTTTGCCAGGGCTGTTCTAACTGATGAAACTAATGCAGACGCTCACTGACATACTCAGGGATAGACTGGCGCATTTGTAACATGGAATTAACCAAGCAAGTTTGGGAAGTAATGGATATGTTAATTATTGGATACCAAGGAGAACAGGGAGTGAATCCACTGTTGATAGACAGCAAACTGGTCCCAGTGATGAGTAACAACATCTTGCAGAGACAAGATTTCTTGGACGTGGAGCCCCAACACCATTTGATGGTGGGCCAAGGCAGGCTGCACAAAGGATGATAGTAAGTGCTCAGCAGAGCCAGCCGCTGAGAGGAGATGATGTGGAAATTGAGGAGCCACAATTAATTTGTAGTATTCAGTCCAACTGAACTGCAACTGAATACAAGGAATGGCTACTTCACGGGCTATCCCAAGGGCTACTGACATGACTTGCTCCAAGTCAGGGGTACCCATGGGGTAAGCAACTAGGCGGGGACCATTTCCAAGGTTCAGTATTGTGGGGGTAATAGATTGATTGGCAATGTCCTTTTCAATAGGAGGACTGGTAATTTAAGGTGAAGTTGACTCTTGTATAGGCAGAGGCAAAGGACCTGAAAACGTGGATGCAAAGGGGACAACCAAGGGGCTTACAGCCCCTGTAGTGAGCATCATTTTTGTTGTGTTCTGAGGCGCGGCACAGACACACAACAGGAAATCCTAACCTTAGGATTGGATTTGTACTAAGTCTTGGTTAGATGACAGGGAAGGCAAATGTGTTTACCTTGTGGCCCTGGAAAAATAATATCTACTAGTTGTGGCTAGAGAGAGGCGCAGAAGTAAAGAAGACACAAAGATAAAAATGTGAATAGAACTTAATTTTATTGATGAATAAGGAACTGTAGTATATAGTGGTTGAGAATACCACAAAACACTACCAGGACACTAGGATCACTTGCCGCCAGCATCAGTGAGGCAAGTGAGTTGCGCAGGGATCAGGAAACCAAACAATTTTATTTCCTGAATTGGTCATCAACTCATTTTGAGTAGCAAAAGCAAAAACAAGAGATTTGTCCTCAAAATGGCCCACTGAAGGCAAAATCAAAATACTGTGAATAGCTGCATTCACAACATACCCCATCATACCAAGAAATACTTGGATCTCCCGTAGATTTGTGGGAGGCAGAATCTTGTCAATAGCTTCCACCTTAGTATTCATGGGGTGGATTCCAGTTTGGGTGACCTCATGACCCAGGAATTTGAGTTGCTCTTTAAAGAAGGATCACTTGGAGGGTTTGAGTTTCAAGCCAGCTTCTCAAATCTTAATGAAGACAGCCTTGAGGTGTTCTAAGTGGTTAGTAAAGGTGGCACTGAACACGGTGATATCATCAAGATATACAAGGACACAAGAGAGCTTTACGTCTTATAGGATGGAATTCATAGCCCTTTGAAACGTAGCTGGGGCATTGCAGAGTCCTTGGGGTATTTGAGTAGGTTCATAGAGCCCCTTAGAGGTGATGAGAGAAGCTTTTTCTCAGTCTTCTGGTGACAAGTCAACCTGCCAGTATCAAGAAGATAAATCCATAGCAGAGAATAATTTTTAACTGCCCAGTTGTCTGAGAGCATCATCAATTCTAGGCAAGGGGTACAAGTCTTTCTTTGTGAGCAAGTTTAGGTGGTGGTAATCCATCACAATGTGGTGGCCCCATCTTTTTTCTTGAGAATCAATAAGGGGGTCCAACAGGCTTTGAGAGGGATCCAAGAGTATAGCATCTAAGAGCTGTTTAAGGTTCTTGGAAACCTGGGCATCCTCTACCCTACTACGGCGGTATGGGTTGGCATAAAAAGGCGGTGTATTACCAGTATTGACCTGATGGATGACCCCTTTGGCTAGGCAATAGTCCATAAGTCCAGCGGCAAAGATATTGCTAAACTAGACAAGTAGATCCAGCACATCTTTTTTGTTGAATGGGCAACAATTGAGGGAAGTCAGCAGCTTAAACAGGGAGAGAACCTGAGTGTTTTCTTCAGGGAGATTGAAGTTACTGAAGGTTCCAAAAGGGTAGAGGGATGCCACCTGTTCTGCCCCTAATATGCGGCTGTGCCCTACAACTTGGTCTGCAATACTTGCATAGGAAAAGCAGTCAGTTTAGCTAGCAGCAACTGCACAGGCTCCTTATGGGCTTGATCTAAGATCCCTGGGCATAATTGAGGTTCTTTGTGGCTGAGAGACTCAGGAGAGTACAACTCCAAGAATGATTTCTCAGGCAGTTCATAAGATATCTGAGAGTCTATAATCACTTGGGAGCCTGGAGGGATGGTAATAGCTGCAGGGGCAAGGAGAGGAACACCTTCCTCTGCGGGACAGGAAGGAGGAGGGGAACAAATATTGGAGGAGTGAGTTCTATACTTGAGCAAGAAGATACCCATTGTCACAGTAGGTTCCATAATGCTAGTAATAATCCAGCCAAGTAGAAAGGCTCAAAAAGCCAGTAAATCCTTCACAAAATTGATCAAATTAACGGATTTAAATCCAACAGTCAATTAAAAATGGGTTACAGCTGCTCCAGTCTGCCAGCTGAAACTGATTCCCCCTTGCAAGTTGATGTTGATAAATTGACGTAATTTGAGGGTTACCCAGTATGAGCTTATTGATCAGCATGGCCGTCAGAAATTGGTCACTCAAGGGTTCTTTGCAACCTGGGCCAGATACTCACTTGACAGTGTAGAAATAATAGGAGCTCAGGATCCAGGTGGTATTGATTAGTCAGTTTTTGATATATATTGAATAATTTCCACTGTTTCAACTATAAGAGTTGAGTCCTCCCAAAAATTTACTCAATAAAAATCAAATATCCCTTGGTCTAATTTATTTTTGAAAATACATCCTATAGTTAGATTGTTGCTTTATATCCCCTACAATCTGATTCAGAGCTGGATTATTACTGGAAGATGAGGCCCTGCAGTTGGAACTTTGTTATTGGCACCTCCCAATGTTAATTCAATGCCTGCCAATCTTGGAGTGGTTCCCCCTGTATTTAAACCTGAAAATTGTGTTGCATCTCAATGTCCTGAATTTTATTCTGAAGATACTCTGATGCTTTCACAGGCTATTTATCTTGGGCTAATTTGATTAGAATTAATTAATTTACTTAATCCTAGTATCTCATTTGGAAATTTTACAAAACAGTATTTGAAGCTGCCTTGGTGATTAGTCATTAACTCTATGCAGATTTGGGTGGTGATTCCCCACCACCTGGAGACAGCTTCTTACTATCCTGCAATTTCTGTCAAACCCATGGGGTACTCAAGCACACAAGTCTTAAGACGTTTGCCTGGTAGGCGCAGAGGTTTTTCAAAAATCAAAGGGACATTGTATCCTAAGAGCAATAAGTATCCATTTCAAAGGTTTACAATCCCATTATATTTGCAGAGGATTTGTGTGCCAACCAGGAGATCATAGCTTTTTTTCTCTAGGACAACAGAAGGAGATGCAATGAGGAGTTTCCCAAACCTCATTGGCAGAGCATAGTAGTCATCAGTGGCTTGGGTTTGAGCCATGCCAGCAATACCATATGATTGAGTATAGTTTAAGTCAGGAGCCAGTTTAAGCTTTTTCATTAGCTTGGATGATACCACATTGACTGGAGAGCCCATGTCCAGAATGGCTTTGATTTTAACTTTTTGGATTGATACTTCCACACAATTAGTATCTTTCCCAAAGGGGGGCAAGACAGCCAACACATCCTGCACAGCTTCTAGCTCTTTTTCCCATTTTGCAAACATGCATTTTAAGGCAGAAATTTTCTTATATACTGTCTGCAAGGGGAGAGATACAGTAATATTATGAAAGAGGGCTTCAGCTAGCTTGGCAGCTTCTTCAGAAGAGTCTACCAAGACAGGTGGTTGATGAGCCTGGGCCAGGTAGGGACAAGCCACCACAGTCTTGACTTTGATTGAAGGTGTGCAAGAGGCAGCGGTAGTTTTCCATGAGCAAAGCTTGCAAGGGACAGACACAGTTTCCAGGACAGCCAGAACAGAGTAGCTATAACTATCTGATTCATCAAATTCAGAATCTTCAGGCTTAGAATCACTGGAAAGATCATGAAACAGGTGAAGGATAGCTGGGCCAGAGGAAGGAGGAGATTCCTTGTCAGAGGGAGAATCAGGAGGAGACAGGTGATGTTGGTCAGCAGAGAGCGTCTCTGCCTCTAAGCTGACCTCTCTTTTCCTGACTGTTCCTTTGGGTCACAACCTTCTACCTGGGGATTAGTGCAGGTACGCAAGTGGTGCCCTATTTGACTGCAGTTATGGCATCCTTGTCTCTTAGGATATACATCTGAGCCCAGATTCATAATGAGCGGAGTACAGGAGGTGGTTCCAGAGGACTGGCCTTATTTTCACAAACAAAGGTACCCCCTTGGGTCAAATGCATGTCTTGCAAGATGGTCTTAATACTCTTCATGGACATAAGAGAATATTTGTGCTCCTTAAAGTGAAGGCACAGAAGCTGATTCACCTTTAAAGCGTTTGAACATACTGTATAGGCTTCACAGGGGGTTAATTGTCAATTGGTGGTTAACTATTGTCCTTGAATATAGAAGCAGTCAGTAAACTCAGCCAGGGTTTCCTTGGGCTTAAAGGAAATGTGCATAAATACATCTTTCTTAACCTCCAAGCTGAGATCTCTTCCAAATTTCTCAATAAGGAGGTGTTTCATGTCTTCCCAAGTGACAATGGATGGAAGCTCAGGGACTACAACTTCTTAGCACGTAGGATGGAGGCAGGCAATAATGTGCTCCTTTTTAAGCTTGTTGGTAGCCCTACACATTGCAGTCTTGTAGATTGTCAGAAAGGCCATAATGATAGAGGTTTAAGGTCAAATATCTGCTTGAAGGTTGGCTTATAGTTCAGGTCAATGGACAAGGAAATTGATTGGCTGTTGTCACCTGGGTTGAGAACGTTGATGTATGGATTGCCCTCAAACTCAGATTCATCTGTGGGTTGTATAGCCCAGAGAAGTTGAAGGCTCTCTTCTAGGGTGTCTAGGGTAGAGCTATTCTGTCCACTGATATCCCAGGCGGTAGTAGCAGCAGCTCCAAATTTATCAATCTTGATTTGTTGAACTGCCAATGTGCCCGCAACTTCATTGACACAAGTAACCAGAGAAGTTGTTTGAGCAGCCAGGGGGTAACTTGTCCATTTATTGTTTCTGTTAGGCAAGAGAGGTTCTGCACCTCGCGCTCTAGAGCATCTTGTCAATCTGCAGCATCATTTGTTACTGCCGCTAAATGATCCAAGGCAAGAGCACAGTTGACACAGGGTTGGCCTTCCAGCCCAGGGCAACATCCATGATAAGGGTGGGTAGGAGTACCAGTGACCTCAGCCTCCCTTTTTCCATCAGATTCAGAGAAAGTATCATCAGGGTCAGAGCTGCGTTGTCTCAAATACTCAATCTTGCCTTGCAAAGTAGCTACTTGGTCTATTAGCATGGCAATGCAAGGATCAGGCATAGGCTCAAAAGTGGGAGGGTTTGGGACAGAGGCTTGACATCAAGTAGTGGCGTTGTGTTTGGCTATAGTGTCTCACACCTTAGCTTCAAAGGTAGACAGGCCATCAACCAAAGGAGCAGGCAGAGACACTTCAAGGGAAGCCACCCTATTGTAAACGTAGTTTTGAGCCTGACACAGAGTGTTTCCTAACTTGGCCTTGTCCAAACCATACTGGAAGTGCAGATGCTGGCCCTAATTATTGACGTGGGGCCCAACCAACTTGAGCTGGGAATTAACATGCTCTTGAAAATGATTGAGCTTGGCAACTAAGGTCTCAAAGTCTTGACAATAATTTAGAAGAGTTGAATCTATCTGGCCACGCCAGGTAGCTTGGTGATCATCCAGTTTGTACAGTCAATCCTTGATATAATCAGGGAGAAAGGCACAAAGTGAGTTTAGGGACAAGGTCAAATACTTTTATGAAGCTAGAAAGTCATGCTGGTTATCTGAAATGCAACCAAATAGACTATGGGATCATTATTGATAGGCCATATTTTGCACATGATTGTTGAAAACAGTGGAGCTACGGCAGTCAAGAGCTGATTTTGTGTCCCTGACATCAACTGATGATGGACTAGCGCAGTTTGAATGAATTGGTTAAACAAAACACTAATAGTCTCCATCAATTCCATCAGTAAAGGGGGGAGACCAAAGTATAAAAGAAAGGAATAAAAATCTTTGGGTGCATACCCAGGACAAAGACCAGGGATAGTGTGCAGGGCCACAGTGCCTTTGTGGAGGAGGGAGCAAGCAGTGGCACAAGATTGATCATAGTTGAGTGAGAAAGCTGGAAGGGGGCCCAAGTGGGCCTGGGAGACACCACCAATACTGTGGGAGTTGAGGAGGCATAAGTAATATCTTCTTCTAGAGGAGGACTAGAAACTTTAGGTTTTTTGGGTACTTCAGAAACAAAGGAAGAAGAACCAGAGAATGTGCAGGGGACCAGGGTAACCAAGGGGCTTGAAGCCCCTGTAGTGAGCACCATTTTGTTGTGTTTGGCTCCTGGGGACAACATCCAGAAGGACACAGCAGGAAATCTTTATAACAAAAGATTTGAGGTTTGAAGATAGCCTTGGGTTAGCCTTCAGGGCAAAATTAAGGGCATGTACCTTAATTTCCTGGAACACAAGATTTGGAATTCCTTTTGGCAAAAAGGAAAGAAAAAAGCTTGAAGAATATTAAAGCCAACACAAATTTGGATAAACTTGACTTTTTATTAGGAGAAATGATTATACTTAAATAGTAGACAAGGGTCAATGATCACTAGTTAGGTAGACAGAGTGGTTGAGGGATCACATTGGGATGATTTCATATCAGGATCAGACAAGGGCAGGTATGGTATTCCGGGATGGGTGGGTATTGGAACAGACCTATTTACGGAAGGCAAAGAATTTCCGAAGTCAAAAGCAAAACCAACCAAATTTTTGCATTTATCACTATTCAAAGGCCATATTGAAATAGCATTAATGGCGCAATTTCCAACAATCCTTTTGAGAAGCATTGAAATTCTCAAAAAATCACCTAATTCTGTTTTAGGACAGCTAAAATTTAGATCTTGCTATCCACCAACTTAGCATACTTAACAATAAAATTGAATAAAATATACACTCCTCTTTTTGAGTGTTGCAACATCTACAATTACTCCCTCTTGGGAAATTAATTCCTCAAGTGACTTACCAAATGATTCCTCAACTAATCCATAAGTTGATGGCACTACTATCATTTGACAGTCTATTACGGGATCAAATATTTTAAATCCTAAGAGGAACATAACTATGACAAGCCTCATGACTTAAGAGGAAAAATCACTTGGATAAGCCCTATGACTACCATGCCGTACATGGACAGTATGTGGCTTCCCATGATACTATATAATATCCTATATTCATATCCAATTGTCACAGTCTATACTAGAGTCCAGCTGGGCTCCCATAGGGGTGGCAGGCTGGGCCTGGAAAGCCATGTACACAATAGGTGCAATGTGGACCAGGTAGTTGACTGCAGTAGCTAAGGGGCGCCAACTCCCAGTATGAAGCATGACTTGGTTGGCCAGCCCCAATACTGTGATATAGACAAACCCCAAATTACTGAAGTCCTGAACAGGAGGCGCGTTGGGTAAGGGGGAAGGGGTAGGAATCTCCTTCATAGCAAGTGGGATGATCTCTTTAGCACAACCATGAGGGAGATCCAGATGATGGGGGCAGAAATACTACAAGACAAGTGCGCAGGGTGGATTGACTGAGATAGCAGGAGCATAACCAGGAGGATATGGATATGCAAGGTTATATTGTGTTATGGATTCCAAAATAGATGCAAAGAGAATAATTAAATTTTAGAAAAAATAGACAATTCCTGAAATAAGATAATGATTTCTGGGCATGAACTTGTTTTATTAAGATGTCAACAGTGATGAGGGTTTTTCCTCCTCACTACTTATAATTACTGGTAATTTAGTGGCCATTTGTGCCACCAGTAAACTGATGGCATCAATTTCAGTTGAACTTACAATTTCCACTGGAATTTGTGTACTCAGACCAGGGGGTGAGTGCCCATTGGTTAGTATAACATGATCCTTTATTGAACTGAAGCATGCCAAGGTGCCACAGTTATTTATAGATCCCACAAGCAATTGAGCGCCTGATTGCACAATTGAACAATCACGCTCCCAATTTATCATTTACCAATAGTGGAGAGGCCCAAATTTGAGAGTGGAATCAAAGCCAGGGATTTGAGGTTTGTGTGCTTCTCAAATCCCGGGCCATTTGTTAGTTGAAAGGGGGTTTCTTGCTCTGGGAGACAATTGGTAAGAGTTCCCAAGATGTGGTGTGTTTGGTCTCTAGGAATGTCAGCTGATTGTCCAGGGAATTCTGGGCCCTGACAGTGTTGTTAAGGTTTATTTTAATGATGAATCTATTTCCTCTTAATCTGTGGTCTATTTCATGTTTTCATGGTTAAGTAACCAATTTTTTCAGGCACATAATCTTTAAGCTTATTGTGGAATGGCCTCTCTTTTAACTCTTTTCTTTTCCTTACCAACTAATCCCTCTATTGTTTTCTGTAAATTTGGATTATCTTTTTTTGGTATTTTTGCATAATATTTGGTTAATCTCTCTTGGGAAATTGATTCCCCAAGAAATGACTCAATTTAAAGTAAAAAGGGGCACTGAGATCCAATCCAGATGCCACCCTAGGATTAATTCCTGGATTTACCAGATAATACAACTCTTCCCAAGAACACATGCCATAAAAATTTAGATAGACATCATATGGCGCACTAACCAACTATATAACAATCTTCTTCTACCAAATAAATATATAAAACTCTTCTTTCATTTCTCTCTATTTTGTATCTTATATATTAAATTCAGAACCTGTGGGTAAAGATGCAGGATTTTCAAATCCTACTGCCAGGGCCCAGAATTCTCTAGACAATCAGCTATCCTACCTGGAGATAAAACAACCAACAGCATGAAAGTCTTTGCCAACTACCTTCCTATAAGAAAACCCCCTTTTCTGACCACAAATGGCAAGGGGTTTGTGAGGCCCACGTGCCTCAAAACCTGTCAGCAATATTCCTGACATAAACCAGAATTTGACTAGGGAAAAATGTTGGAATCAGGTGGATAAATGTTCAACAGGAGGGGCAAAATTTGATAGGGAATTTCCCCCACTATCAGGGGAAAAGAAAAATCAAAATTCAGGAAAAACAGATTTTTATGGAAGCTGGAATAATTTAACATCTGGCAGGTGCCTGCCACCCTCTGCAAGCCTCCTGTAAGCCTCCTGCCCGCCCAGCAGGCTCCTGCTACCCAGCCAGCCGCCTGCAAGCCCCCCCCCCCGCTGGCCACCCACACACCCAGCCTGCCGCCTGCGGACCCACTGCCAGCCTCCCACTTGCGCGCCCACCCCTCCCCCAGCGGACTGCTGCTTGCCCCCAGGCCACCTGCCCGTTCCCTGACCCCCAGCCAACTGCCAGCTGCCCACACAGGTCCCAGGGCCCACTCCCCAGCCAACCAAAGCCCACCATGACACCCAGCCAATCAGAAAAACCCCTTGAAACAGAGGGGAATTCTAAAAATAATTCTGGGGCCCCAAAAGAAGGGCCAACTCCTATTTTTAAACCCAACCAATATTCTAAAAATAATGAGGACAATCCAACAATAACCCCAGGAGATAAAAATAACTTGACCTACAGCCAATGGAATCAGGGGGATGCCAACAATCAGCTAGGCCTAGACTCCAACCAAAATAGCATTCCCAAGTCAAAAATAGAAGTGTTTAAAACCAAGAGCTGCCATCACCACCTGACCACCCATCCAGGAGAAATTATTGGCCCCAAGCAGAACTATTTGAAACCTCAAAAGATTGCCCAGGAACAAGGGTTTGACCATCCCTTCAAACACCAATTCCCCAGTCCCATGACCAAACTTTTGGGGACTCCAGTCCCCTGTTTTTACTCCCATTTTCAAAACTTTGCAAGTGGGGGCTCACTATAAATAAAGGATCCCCTCTCAGTAATAGCTTGTGCTATTATTGAGACTAATACCCTCAATAAAGTGAAATTTCTAACTACAACTACAGTTAAGCTTACAGATCAAGCCCCTGCCAACCCTCCAACCCAGTGAAGATGAATCACCTCATCTTCACAGCTGTGCTCACAGCTTGCCTTGGGATTGAAGGCTACCAACAGAGTTCAGAGTTCTTTGGCCCCTCCACAGAAGGACTAGGTTATGACCCATACCATGACCCTGGCCAACTTAACTTGTCAAACACTGGACCCTGGCCGCCTCTGGTATCTCCCCATTCAACACTCTCCATAGCCATGGATATGTTGGCTTACTACATCCTCACCTACTTTGCCGGGAGCTTCAGGCGTTTCAACATACACATCAAAGTATTTTTCTGGCTAATGACGGTGTATCCCATAATCACCGCCTTGACGGGTTTCCAGTTCTCCAATTTGCTACCATACATACTCCAAGTGGTGCCCACCATTCTAGGGTATTAAAAAACTCTGGAACTGAATTTTAAACACAAAATCAGGTCCCTTTGCTATCAGGAAAAAGTAAAATGGGAAAACAATTGATTAATTGTTTGATCAGGCGCTCAAACGCTTGCAGGTTCTGATAATAGCTGTGGCACCTTGGCATGCTGCAGTCAAACCCATGACCATGAAGTAACAGCCAAAAACCTTCCCTCCCCAGGTCCCAGCGCGGAATTTCCAAGCCATTTTGCAAGTATCATTGAAAATGATGCCACCAGGCCTCTAGTGGCACAAAAGGCTAATTATTCCTCAGTAAGTATAAAGAGTGAGAAGAAGAAGCCTTCCTCACTGTTGATATCTTAATTAAAAGACTTTATGCCCAGGAACCATTACTTTATTGCAGGAATTATCTATTTTTGCACCAATATAATCATTCTTTTTGAATCTCTTCATTAATCTACTACACAATACACTCACACCTATTTTTTCCTCCTGGCTCTGCTCCTGTCTACCTGGTTACACCATCTTGCGTCATTGACTTGGAACTCTTCCACCCTCACCACCTGGATCTCTCTCCTGACCATTCTAGAGGCCCAATTTCAACTATCATGAAGGAGATCCCCTCCACTCCCCCTTGTCCAATGCACCTCTTGCCCAAGACTTTAGTAAGTTGGGGTTTGTCTACATTACAGTTTTTGGGCTGGCCAACCAGGTTGTGCCCCATACAGGAAGTTGGCATCCTTTAGCCAATGCTGTGAATTATATAGGCAGGATTGCACCAATTGTGCACATGGCCTTTCAGGCCTAGCCTGTCTCCCCTGTGTAAGCCCAGCCAGACTCTGATATGAGCTTGGAAACCTACACCCAAATTTAAAACCACCTACATGAGCAACTCAGCTTAGGGAAAAACATTTGTTTGGATCAACAATCTTATTTGCCGTTTTTTTGGGTTTTTAATGCTTTAAGTTTTTTAATACCTACTGTGAAAAATTCAACTAGCTAAAGCCAACCCCCCCAAGCAGATGTGGGATACATGGATCAGGAATACAGGATCCCAATGTAGGCTTTGATACCTTCTTTAGCCCATATGACTGTATGACAGTCACTGTTAAATATTTAGCCTAATAAACACTTCAAAATATAAAGTAGCTCTATTTTTGCTGTCTGTTTTATGTAACTAAGTTTGGCTGGAATTCTTCAGATAAAGATTCCTGAAAAATTAGTATCTATATTCAATAAAAAACAGAAGGCAAGATTGGCCAAATCAATCTTGGAGACTAGGTGTATCAACAACAATTTAATTAACTGGGAAGATTAATTAATAAATACAAGGTAATATAATTAATGAGGATTTAATTATATTGGTTAATTGCCTAAACTGTGTAAAGAAGTTTGGTTAAGGTTAATCAAAAGTAAACCCCAAATTTTGGGTTAAAAGTGCTTTTTTGGCAAATTCATTAGGTTAGAAGCGCCGCCGCGCCACCTAATTGATTTGAGAAGTGCCACCCAGTGAATTTTTCAGGCGCTGGGGCGCCACCTGGGGAAATTACTGGGCGCCGCAGTGGCGCCTGGTTCAAGTTTTGAAGCGTTTTAATGGGGTTTAAGGCAAAACCATTAAATGTGAAGATAACTAAATAAAGGCAATGCTGTCTAGAGATTTAAGTTTGATCAACTGGTTCCCAGTTGGAACGTCAATGGCTGAGTTTTAGGATGTTTAATCCACAGGGTTTTGGCTCCAGGAGCTGAGAAAGCTCCATGCTGAGTTGGTACATTGGGATGAATGGAGTCAGATGACTTCTTCCCATTGTAGGTTGATTCTCATAGGTTGAGAAATATTGGTGATCTTTTAGGTAAAGGTCTAGGTTTGGATGACTCTAATGTCATAGATCAGTGAGATAAATCATAGGCTGATTCAGGAACCGGAGGGGTTTTCAGCCAAATATTCCCTGAATAGTATATAAGCAAAAACAGCTAAATTTTAATAAAGACATATTGTCAATTTTGACGCTTTCCCCTCAAACTACTTTCTAATTATCATGCATTCTTTACTATCATTTGAAAGAGAAAAATTTGGGGTGCCTTGTGTAGAAACCGCTGCTGCTAGGAAGGAAGCTCCTACCAGTTCAGTCAAGGAGGCTTGGGCGAGTTTGGAGGTCTCTAAGATAGCACCTGAGGAATCTTTGGTGGAAGTGAAAGTGGCTTTTGAATAACTATATTCCAGCTATTTTTCCAAAGAGGGAACCCCTCCACAAGGGAATTAAGTTTATGCATGGGACTCCTGGAACTTGCTGTTAGGGTTCAATGAAATTTTACAACAGGTGAAGGACAGAGCCAATTGTGAAGTTGAGGTGTTAAGAAATAGGGAGGAAAAGAGTTTCAAAACTATGGCTTGTTGGAAAGATGACAATAAAGTGTTGTCTCAAAAAATTGCCTCCCTGGAGGCAAAGCTCCTTGAAGCTTTTTCACAGGAAGGTAACAGTAATAAGAGTCAAGGACAAGATAAGGGCAAGCTTGACTGGTTGGACCTGGATCTGTAACAGAGCCCAACATGGGGGCAGAAAAAACCCATGGTGAAAGGAGTCCAGTCTATGCTTGCCAAAATTTCACTGTTATCTGGGAATCCAAAGGAGGGAAACACTTTACTGAAAGGTTTTCTTATTCAAGCCTCTGGTCTGGAGGATGCTGAGAAACGTCATTGGTTGGAAGTCCTTGCAGGTCCTGCATGCTTCAAGTGGTTTGAAAGACGTAAAGGCAACAATTGAACCACGTTGTTGAAGGAATTTTAAGCCAGCTATAAAGTAACCCTCAGACCTGGTGATGCTCTGCAGAAAGCCTGAGACATTACCCAGGCTGGCCATGAAACTATGTCAATGTATCTTTCCAGAATGGAAGAGTTTCTAGCTTTTGTGGATGTGGAACACAATCAGGATCTGGTGGAGGATGCTTTCTTCACTGGAATGTGGCCCAGGTTGAGAACTCAGGCTTCTATGCTGCGTTGTGAGAAGTTTCCATGGTCGAAACTTGTTCAGAAGGTCATTCAGATGGAATGGGATCTTGGTGGTCCTCCACACAGTGCTCCTTGCCAAAGAGTAGGGGCTCATGTGGCTGCAGGGAAGAGTCCTCTGCAAGAACCAGACATCCTAGAAGTCCCTCAGATAAGGATTGCATGTCTAGATTCAAACAGGCATGTAAGTTTTCCATTGCAAAGGGATGCTGGATCTGCGTCAAAGATGGCCAATTTGCTGGGAAAAGTCCTGATTGTGCGGAATTTGACAAGGAACACCCAGAACTTATGCTTAAGGATTCAGGAAAAGAAAAGGCGGGCTTAGGTGTCTCTTAACCTGAGCTCAGTAATTCAGAGAAAAATAATGGGAGAATGAGATTTTGATCTGGAAAGGCCTTGAAGGAGTACAGGAAAAGCGCCAGTGAACTAGTGGAGCCACCTATACAGGAAATCAATGTCTCTTGTCCAACTCTGCCTGAGGAAAGTCCAGATGCCTGTCCCAATTAGTGGATATTGGATGCGCACTTGGGTATGAAGGAAGACAGGAAAATTGCTTGGCGGCCTGTGCAGGTTCAGTTGAGCATGGATTGGACCAAAGAAGTGGAATGGCAGAAAAAGATAGCCCAAAGCATGCCAGCATTATTGATTGCAAAACTTTTTGGGTGGCCATTGAAAGGGGTTATCCTCCTGGATATTTTTCTTGATGGTATCTCAGCAAAAGCAGTATACAATCCAGGATGTGCTGGGGTAGTGTTATCAAAGAATTTCATCCATAAACATGATATGGACTCATCAAGATTGGTCACACTGACTTTATCTTCCGCAGATGGGGTTACCACTATTGAACAAGATGTGTTTGATGAGGTGGTAATAAAATGGAAAATACTGTGGTCAAGACTTCTTCTGTAGTCTTGCCAGGAGAAGGATTCAATGTTCTTCTTGGTATGACTTGGATTATTGAGGCCAAGGTGAGCCTGGATGCCGTCAAGAATGTCTTGGTCCATGATGGAGTTGAGTATGCTTATCAACAGCTGAAAATTCTGCCAGCTCCAGAAGATGTTCAGTCAGTGGTCATCTACACTGAGGAACATTGCTCAATTCCACCAAAGGGAATTGCCTGGTTGAAGCCGGTAGTTTTCAATTGTGGAACACAAGGAGGACAAATTATCCCAGAATTACCTTGTCATATATCATCAAATGTGGTAATATTTGAGAATGGGTCAAATGGCAAACTCTTCAAGTCCTGGAAGTTGTTTAACACTTGTGCAGTTCCTGTGGACATTCAGCAAGGTCTGCGTATTGGAGTCTGGATGCCTGTGGTTGGAGAAGTCATAACAAATAAACCTACTGTCTCTTATGTTTGTGTGCCCGTCAACAATTTAACCTGTATACTATGTTCAAGTGAAGCACCAGGTACCCCATTTTATACTCTGGTGTGTAAATGGAGTAGTTGTTTCTTGTTAGACAAATATGATATGGGGAGAACTGGTCCACACTGTTATAAAAACACTGACTGGAAAGTTGTACAAAGGGTATGTACCCCGTTGTAGTCCTGCTGCAGTTGCTGCAATTAGAAAAAAGGTGGAGAAAATGAAAAGGGCTGACCTGATTGAGGAAAGTATAAGTCCTTATTCTGCTCTGATGGTTTGTGTCCCAAAGCCAGATGGGAATATACAGGTTTGTATTGATTTCCAAATGGTGAATAAGGATATTATAAATAATGCCTACTCAATGCACAGGATTAAAGAACAGCTGGACGCCATGGCTGGATCTTCCTGGTTCACCACATTAGACCTGACTAAGGGTTATCAATAATTGGTAATTAATGAGAAGTCTAAGGAGGTCACAGTGTTCTCTACACCCAAGGGTCTGTATCAATGGAAAGTTTTGCCATTGGTAATGAAGACAGCAGGTGCTGTGTTTCAGCGTGTAATGGGCCAGATTATGACTGGACTACAGACTAGATGTGTTTTGGTATATATATACAATATTACTGTATATAGCCCTTCCTGGGAACAACATCTAGAGGTCTTGATCAAGTATTTTGCCAGATTGAGAAAGTAAAGTTGAAGATTAGTGTATCTAAGACTAAGCTTGCCTGTCAAGAGGTCAAGGTGTTAGGGCATATTGTGAATTCTCAAGGGATTAAACTGAGTCCTGAGAGAGTTATTCCGTTGTTAAGCATGAGGTTGCTGCAGTCAGTCTGAGAGGTTTGGGGCTTTATGGGGTTGGTGAATTTCTACCAGAGATTCATACCTAATTGCTCCGCTCTTGGAGAGCCATTGTTTGTGTTAAAAAGGAAGAACACTTGATTTTTTTGGGGACAAGAGCAAGAGTCAAGTTTATTAGAGCTAAAGAAGAAACTCTCCAAGGCCCCCATATTAAGATTCCCTGATTGGTAAAAGTTGTTCTACATTGAAACAGATGCAAGTTCAACTGGTTTTGGTGCCATTCTTACTCAAGAAGGAGAGTCAAAGTTATCCCAAAATCCCATAGTGTATGATTCTAAGACATTGGGGACAACTCAAAGGAAATACTCTGCTACTGAACGTGAAGGATTGGCAATAGTATGGGGGTGGAACATTTTAGGACATATATCCTAGGAATGCCGTTTATTATTGTCACTGACCACACGGTGTTGAGAGCAATTTGGACAAAGGAAGACTTAAAAGGCTGAATGCAATTGTATGCAGAGAATCTCTCTGGATATGATTATGATATCATCTACTGTCCAGGGCTTGAAAATCAGATTCCTGACTTTTTTCCCAAGCGCTGTTAGCCTGTGGAGAAATTGAGACACAAGAAGCCCGGGAAGCTTTAGCAAGGAATAGGATTTATGTAGAAAAATTCAAGCGTCTACAGGTAGTCAGAGATCTCCATGTGCAATGAGGAGGTCACCTATAATATGAGAAGTTATGACAAGTGGTGAAAGCTTGGTACTGATGGTCAGAGATGAGAGCTACGGTCCTTCAGATTTTGTGAGAATGTGATATTTGCTCTAAATTCTCAGCAGCAAAATCCAAGGTGCAGCTCAAATCAGTGAGATTACATTATCCTTTTGAGTTGGTCTCAATGAATATGGGTCATATTACATTAGCAAGTGGTCAGAAAGAATACTTTGTAGTGGCTGTTGATTCTTTTACAAAATGGGTAGAAATTCAAGCACTGATTAAAGAAACAAGTCTTGCAATTGCTAAGTTTCTCTGGGAAGAAATAATAGCATAACATGATTGTCCTGAGAAGGTTCTCACCAATAATGAACCGCCTTACGTAGGGCCAGCATTGACTAAGGAATGTTTGAAATGGGGCATTTCTAAGTTAACCTCAGCCCCATATCACCCCAAGACAAATGGTTTAGCCAAAAGGACCATTGGACCACTAAAGCGTATCATGGAGAAATTGGCTGACAGAGCCACAACCCATTGGAAAGATCACCTGGCAATGAGTGTCATGGCATACTGTACAATGCCCCATGATGCTACTGGGGTTTCTCTGTTTTGGATGTTGTATGGCCAGGAAACTACAACAAGCACTGAGGTTGGTCAATGGGAGTTTGTGGAAAAGAATTCCTATGAAGACGCTGTAGAAGAACATGCAGTTGAGATGCAGAAGTTATTTGCCAAGACTAGGGATAAAGGAGAGCGGGTTTGAGAAAGTTGTGCTGCCAAGTGGAAATCAAAGCTTGGAGTACTTCCCTGTGATCATTTTCATGTTAGAGATATGGTATGGTTTGATCAAAGGCGTCAAGAAAAACACCTGAGAAGAGGTTTTCAGCAATGGGTAGGTCCTATAAAGATTATCTTGGTTAGTCCAGGGCCAAACTACCTAGTTCAAGGAGTTGGAGCTGCCCTAGGAGAAGAATGGTCCCATGTTCATCCTCAATTTTTTAAGCTGTTCCATGGGGAAATAGAGCTAATAAAGGTTCAAGAAGATGAGGCCATTTCCCCCAAAGAGAATGAAGGGCCCTTGTGACTGTACAACAGTCACTGTTAAGTATTTAGACAAATAAATACTCCAAAATATAAAGTTGCTCTGTTTTTGATGTTTGTTTTATGTAGATAAGTTTGGTTGTAATTCTCCAGATAAAGATTCCTGAAAACTTAGTATCTATATTCAATAAAAGAATAGAAAGCAAGATTGGCCAAATCAATCTTGGAGACTAGGCATCTCAAAAACAATTTAATTAACTGTGAAGATTAATTATTAAATACATGGGAAGATAATTAATGAGGATTTAATTACATTGGTTAATTGCCTTGACTTTGTCAAGAAGTTTGGTTAAGGTTAATCAAAATTAAACCCCCCAAATTTTAGGTTAAAAGCACAGTTTTGGCAAATTCATTAGGTTAGAAGCGCCATCCAGTGAATTTTTCAGGCACTGGGGCGCCGCCTGGGAAAATTGCTGGGCGCTGCAGTGGCGCCTAATTTGAGTTTAAAAGTGTTTTAATGGGTTTTAAAGCAAAACCATTAAATGTGAAGATAACTAAATAAAGGCAATGCTGTCTAGAGATTTAAGTTTGATCAACTGGTTCCCAGTTGGAACATTGATAGCTGAGTTTTGGAATGTGTATATTCAACAGGGTTTTGGTGCCAGGAGCTAACAAAGCCCCATGCCAAATCAAAACATTGAAATGAATGGCGTCAGGTGACTCCTTCTCATTGTAGGTTAATTCTCATAGGCTGAGAATTACAGGGGATCTTTTAGGTAAAGATCTAGGTTTGGATGACTTAAATGTCATAGACCACGTGATATGAATCATAGGTTGATTCAGGAACCAGAGGGGTTTTCAGCCAAATATGCCCTGAATGGTATATAAGCAAAAACAGCTGAATTTTAATAAAGACATATTGTCAATTTTGACGCTTTCCCCTCAAACCACTTTCTAATTATCATGCCTTCTTTACTATCATTTGAAAGAGCAAAATTTGTGGTGCTTTGTGTAGAAACTGCTGCTGCTAGGAAGGAAGTTCCTACCAGTTCAGTCAAAGAGGCTTAAAAAGTTTGGAGGTCTCTAAGATAGCACCTGAGGAATCTTTGGTGGAAGTGAAAGCGGCTTTTGAATAACTATATTCCAGCTATTTTTCCAAAGAGGGAACCCCTTCACAAGGGAATCAATTTTATGCATGGGATTCCTGGAACTTGTCATTAGAGTTCAATGAAATTTTACAACAGGTGAAGGACAGAGCCAATTGTGAAGCTGAGGAGTTAAGAAATAGGGAGGAAAAGAGTGTCAAAATTATGGCTTGTTGACAAGATGACAATAAAGTATTGTCTCACAAAATTGCCTCCCTGGAGGCAAAACTCCTCAAAGCTTTGTCACAGGAAGGTAACAGTAATAAGAGTCAAGGGCAAGATAACGGCAAGTTTGACTGGTTGGACCTGGATCTGTCACAGCCCAATGGTTCAAAGACAACATGGAATAATTAACCAATGAAAAATTGTGGGGTTGTTGAATCTGAGCACTAAATTTCAAAGCATGGATGAGGCAAGTTTGAAATCAATTTAATCAATAGAAGTATTAAGAAGGATGCCAAAGGATCTTGTGTGGATCTTCACCAACTCTTTTAGGGATTTCTTGGTATTCTAAAACAACCACCCAACTCCATTCTAGGACAACTAAAATCCAGATGCATATGGTTCACCACATATATGTCTTCAGATGTTTTCAGCAACAGCTGCAGTTATATCAATGCCTGTGTGCAACCATTTCCAATAAATCACTATTTCCAAAAGGTACAAAAGTTACAGCTAAGATTGTGACAACAGTTTTATTGATTAGCCTAAACAAGAGGAGATTGAATTTTTTGGAATAATAGGACTACAAGGGGTTTTATCCCCAATTCTAAGAAAAGGAGATGATAGGAGAATTATTTTTAAGCAAGATTAAATCATAACTTTAGACCAAAAATATATTGTCAAAAAAGTAAGAGTCTGAAAGCTGGAATCAAGGGCTTTTGGCTGACATTAGTTTGGGCTGAAATGGTTCAGTATTTGCGGAAATATAGGCAACCAAATATGATAAAGGAGAAAAAACAGACATAAGTCTTGGCAGAAATATCAACAAAATAGGAAATATCAATTGAGACTTAAATTCTCAGTCCTGAAAGCATTTGCCTGTCAATTCATAAGGTTACAAGTAGGATATAAAGTTTGGGTAGTCGAAAATGACTAAATTTTTTACAGCCTGGCTTAAGAAGTCCCAGGATAACCATGGAAGTCAACTTTACCAGGACCTACCTCATCAATGGGTCAGAAACTCAAACAGCTCTCAGATCCACAAGCTGCATCTGCCTAGTTTTAAACAAGACCAGCCATAGAAACTCAAGGTTATCAGTTTTCAGAACTAGACTGGATCATTTATAAGCCTGCTTCACAGAAGAACTCAAGAAATCACACAAGACTTGCTCCCAATAAATTCAGATGGTTTATTATAAAAATCTTTGATCACCCACTCCCAGGGAATAAATTCATAGAGAAATAGCTTGGTCCACTGATTAGGATGCGGCCCAAGGCTTCATCCAGATATTCTACTGGGGAAGATTCCTTGGTCTGTCATAGAAACCTGCTTTTCTAAACCCATAAGGTCTACCCAGGCTCAGTTATCATTGCAGTTCCATGTTTCAAAGGAACTGAATAACCTGAACATCAAATAGTGAGAATCTGAAAATTCAGCATAATAAAATCAAGGATCTTTAAGCATTGAATATCATGATCAATAGGAGATGGTTGTGAATAGACCTTTGTAAAACTAAAGATCTAAATCCAGCCACTAAGGCCTCCAAAAAAGCTGCTCAATCAGCTAATAACTATTCTAAAAAAAACAGCCTAAACTGTTTATGACATCATGAATGGAGGTGGCATAAACTGATAGGTGCAGAAGTGTATCAGTACTCTGAAGCCCCATAGCTGTGTACTTAATCTGTATCAGGAGCTTATTGGATATTGATAAGGCTATACTATTGAGGGTTGAGTATCTTTTTAATAAATTTTAAGTTTGTGAAAATTTTATCATGTGACTTGTTGGAACTATTACAGTAGTTTTAAAGGCTATAGCAACAATCAAAAATACCTCAGATTTAAATAAAATGATTTCAGATTTGAACAAAATACAAGCCGTGCAAGATTCAGGATTTGATTAATTTATAAAATTTCAGTTAATAAATGAACTGTCAAACCAAAAATGAAATTTCAATAGCCCATTATACAAAATTATATCAAACATCAAGCGGTGTAGTTCAAACCACAAATGAAATGAACTGATGCAACAAGTGAAATGGATGGATGCTGTTCTGGAGTATATTATAATTCAATCAGAATTCATATGAGGTACCAACAGAAGGGCTAAAATGAAACAAAATTTCAGCAATCTAGAAGCGAGATTCCATAGGCACAAAAAAAATGAACTCACACAAGATGTGTAGTATGAGCAGCCTAAAATATAAGTATAACAGTTTAACAGCCAATTAACAGCTATCCAATTTAGGAACAAAGGCATTTTATTCATTTTCATGGCTCCAGATTTGTATGAAATGGTTTTGGGAACCTTCCAAATATGGAATCAAGATTACAATAAAAATAAATCATTAATTTTTAAAAAATTTACTTTTAGTGATTTTATCCTAGGTTTTTTAATATGGTTTTCAACAGCAACATCTTCAACGGCGCCAGAAGCCAAGCCAGCAGCAGCCAAGCCAGCTTCAATGGAGGCAAGGCTCAGAACGTAGAGGCACCTGTTTACACCCAAGCCTTTGAGGCGGGTAACAAGGAAGCTGACCTGTACCTGACTACCGATCCCTATGGCTTTGACTTGTTTGAGAGTCACTTAGTGTCTAGCTCTGCCCCTGTTCCTGTACCCACCCCCACACAAGCTTCCCACCAACCAGCCAATCAGGATGGCAACCTTGATTTGGAACAACTTCCTGCCACCAGCCAACCTGCCCCCCTACAGCCAATCATGCTTCAGCTCCCCTGGCCCAGCGCCCCAAGCAACAAATTATCACCACCCAAATTCTCCAGGAAATTGTGGCACTAAACCTGTAGGGTCTGTCATGGGACCAGATTGCTGCCCAGTTGCAATTCACTCAAGCCACAATAATGCAGGAATTTAATAAATTAATGAATAAGGGGAATCTGATTGGGACAGCCAAGAAGCCAAAGAAGGCCCCTGAGTCCCAAATCAATGAGGTATACCCAATTATGCTTGATCTCTTGCAACAGGACCCCAAGCTTTCCCTAACCCAGGTCCGCAAACAGCTTATGCACCATAACGTATGGGTCTTCAAGCACATAGTGCAGCTCTGGATGCACGGAAAGGTGGCTTCCATATGGGTTCTTACCAATTTTGCCGGTAACCATTGGGATGGTGCTGAGGATTCCCTGTATGATATTGACATCAAGTCAACCCTGGTCCAATGCCTGACAAGTTTGTCAGATGACATCATTTTCATCTCTTACTATAAGCTATCCATAGTTTTTGATGATTTTGGCAAGCAAGGAAGAGCCACCACTCAAAAAGGAAGGAAGAAGGTCAAGAAGGGGACATTCATTGATGCATTTCTGGCTGTTTCAGCCAAGGGTTTTGCTTACTATTAGACAAACCCAGATTTCATCAATGGCTACTCATAAAGCCACATTCTTGGTGGATTACTTGACTCCTGGGATGGCTCAAATTCCAAGAACCAGGTTTTCTTGAGCCACCAGATAGAGGGTAGCTCCACCGCCCTTGAGGCTATCCAGGGACATGGGCACCAGGTCTCAGTCTACCCTGCCGGCCATGCAGATGTCCATCTGGATGATGTTGTCTTCTTCAACATGGGATCCATATTACGGGAGCGCCGCCCTCAGGCTTTCAACAACCTCTATCTTGGGGTCCTTGACCACAATTTTCTCTTTGGCCGCCAGATGGTGGCTGGCTTATTTGCGCAAATGGTTTTCCATGTGAACATGGACAATCAATCACGTAAGGATAAGCACCTTCCACCTTGGGCTTGCCACCTACCACCCCATCTAGTCAATGACTGATGAGGAATACAACAAAGTTATATGGCAGCCATCACGCAAAAACCTCCTGCCTCCACCCCCGCCACCAACACCCCTCACCTGCAAGCCCAACCCACCCAATCCCAGACCCCCTAGGCCAGCACCGCCTCTACGTCTTCCTTCCTGGCTATTCTGCCTCCTAGGCATCACTCTCCCCTGCCCCAATAAACCCCTGTCACCAAACATTTTCTATTTATATTATCTTTTTTTGAATTTCAATTGTTCATGTTCTCTTTGTTTATAGTTGGCTTTATTCTTTATGTTCAGCTTATTTCTATAAAATCATATATTTACTATGCTGTGTATCTAGATCCTGAACATAGTTATTTTTAGCACCCAAACACATCTCCTTGTGAAAATATTAACAACAATTTGGTGATCAACTGAATTTAAATTAGAAAATTATAGGTTAATTGTATTTAGATAAAGTTGTTACTGATCCAAATTCAAAACCTTAATTATAAACTTTAAGCCAATCAGGAGCCAAGTGATAAAGTGATTGTTGTGTATTAAGGGTCATTCAATAATTCTTTGATGCATGTGCGCTAATTAATATGATTGGCTGGATGTTTTGCAATTGTACGCCATTGCCGCTGTGGCAAGTTGTTGATGGACTAGTGCTAACCCAGCAGCTGATTGGACACTAGTCCACCAACAACTTGCCACAGCTGCAATGGCATACAATGGCAAAACATCCTGCCAATCATATTAATTAGTGCACATGCATCAAAGAATTATTGAATGACCCTTAATACACAACAATCACTTTATCACTTGGCTCCTGATTGGCTTAAAGTTTATAATTAAGGTTTTGAATTTGGATCAGTAACAACTTTATCTAAAAACAGTTAAAACTATAATTTTCTAATTCAAATTTGGCTGATCACCAAATTGTTGTTAATATTTTCACAAGGGGCTATGTCAAGCGCCAAAAATAATATGGTAATCAAGGAAACAATGCCAACACAAAGCAAACAACACACATATTGAGATGAGCGTAAAAAATATACACAATGGGTAAAAAGATGGGATAATTTAGTAGATGGGAAAATAAAAAGGAATAAACAAAGAGGCAACAGTATCAAAATAATACAGAATTTATTGGGGCAAAAGCTATAAAAACATATAGAAAGGTTAGTAAAAAAATCAAATGAGAGAATTGGAGAAGCTTCTGAAGGATCTCAACATGGCAATTTCCAAAATCAAAGACATTGACTGCAAAGTCAAAGCCAAAGTTAAGTCTGCCATCCTTGACAGAGACAAAATAGACAAGGTGTTTGCAAAGGCCTTAATGATAAAAATACTAGACACCCCTGAGAAGACCATTGAGCATCTTCTCAACATCCAGAAGACAGTGGTTGAGGGCCTGCAATTTAAGGCATACAATCTTTCTGTACTATATGTCTGGGTTGACAGCCAGGAGATGTATGAACATCTCAAACCTGCCAAGCATGCCAGAACAGAGGATAAATAATTGCCCTCACAACTGCTTGCACCAAGAATGGCCAAGCCTGCTGAAGCGGCCAGCAAGGAGGACACTGAAGAAGGTAATCTAAAAATAAAAAATTAATAAATTTTTTTAAATTCTTACCTGTTTTTTAGAGAACATAGAAGGTGAACTCCGCCAATTCCTGGTCCCCTTTGTCTCTACAACATTCTACACCAATTACGCCACTCATGTGGCCAAGCAACTGTATCTGTTTCCCCTGTCTTGCAGGGGCTGGAGGACCGCATCCACAGGTCCTTTCCTATGTTGTGGGAGGCATTGGACGGGCTGAAACATGGGGAGGGGGCATCAAAGTGGCAGTTACTGCCTACAAGGATGCCCAACTGGTCTGCCTGGACCTGGTGGTTCTCAGTGGAGTTTACTGTGTAAACTCCATTGAGCTTGTTTAGGATGTTCTGGAGACGCTTCCATTCAAGAATGTACCAGAGATGGGCTGGGCCCATGCAGCTGCTTGCTTCTGCTACCCCTTGGAGCACACAATTTCTTACCTGCTGGACAACTTTGGGCGTGTGGCGGAAAAATTGGCTGTTGCAGACGCAACAGCCGTCAAGAAGACAAAAATCCTCCTTGCTGACTTTGGGTTGGCCTTGAGTGTCAACAAGACGGGGGTCCCTGCAGACATGGAGTTGACCTTTGCAAAGACCAAGCATGATAAGAAGATCAGTGTGGTTTTTAATAAATATGTTAGTTTACAGAAGCCTTTGCTGGGCAGAGGCTTCACTTGGTGGTTTACCTTAGGTATCTTTTCTTCTTTGGGATGAGCGCCAGCGTGGAGGATCTTGACGGGGTTCTTATGGGAATCAACAAGGCCTGGCTCTCACTTGACAGGAAGAAGGTCCCCCTGGGTATGACTCAGTGGATCACATCATCTAGGACGCCCTGGTCCTGGCTGGTATCTACAGGTTTGTAGTCCCTCCAGAAAAGCAGCTCCTCCATTCACACCTAACCCTACTCCCCTTCACCAGCAGGCAGGAGTTTTTTAATAAGGGTGTATCCACTGTCCACGGTGTGGCAGTGGAGGTTGTGCACCACCTCCATTGTGGGGTGGGTACATACAGAAGAACTCACTACAGGCGTTCTTAGAAAATTCTCTCTTCCAATAAATTTCATTACAATTCATATTATTTTTATTATAATAAAATTTTCTAATTCTTATTTTAGCAAATGGGATTTGGAGAATATATCCCAGTGAAGGTCTTAATAAAAGCATTATAATATATTTCAATCAAATCTACTTCTGATTTGTACACATTACAATTAACTTTTTTTGATTATTATATTTATTTGCCAAAAGTGATATTAATGAATTGTGTAATCCAGTATCAAGCGTTTGGGATACCCTTAGACAACACAATAAAAAATGATTATAAATAAATAAATTACTACCCTTTATTGATTGTCCTACTGAATGTGATTGCAGGCTTGGAAACAGCTAAATATAAATGATAATTAATAAATCTTGAATAGTAAATTAGAGAATATAAAAAATTGGACACACTAAGCCTTTAATTGATTGGCTGTTTGGCTAGGCACGCAGGGATGAATGAATCAGGTGGCCATGGAATTTAGTCACGGTCTTGGCTGGGAGGGTGTGGATCCCAGCCTGCAGCAAATTAAAGAGGTCCTCAGTCTCAGTTGGGGTTCCTTGCTTGACAACTTGCTTGAGCCAACCAAAGACTTCCTTGATGGGATTTAGGAATGGCAAATAAGCAGGGAGGAAGAGAAGATGCAAATTTTCTGTGGCCAATTGCTGGGGGCCCACTGCGCTATTGGTGTCAATCATTGGAAATTCCTCAAGAATTTCAGCCACTTTGTGGAGACCAACGTTGTCCAAAACAATGACATTGGTGAAGCCAGGGCTCATGCCCCTCAGGTGCTCCTGGACCAATCAGAGAAATGATAGGAAGGTACAGCTGTTGTGGGAGCCCAGTATCATTTGGTATAGCTCAACCCCCTTTGGACAGAGGAGAGCCACCATCAAGTAGGCTGTGGCGCGGACTGCAGCACGCCAAGCCATCCCATCATTGGAGCCTTTGGGAACATAGCCATATGCATTGTGCATAGATGAGGTAAATGCTAATTTGTCAATAGGTAAAATTTGACCGTCTCTTTGGCTTTGAGGGCAGTGTACCCCTCTGCTTAGTTTTTCCAGGTCTTGATGTTGGTTAGGCTGTTTCTATTATAGGGAGATACCCCAAGCTTTTTCCAGGAAAAGCGCATTCCCTTGAGTAGATGGTAGTAAAAGGAAATTGAGGCCTCAACCCCAAAAGTAGATTTGACTATGGCCTGTATATTTGCCAGTTCAAGATGGCAATCCCAAATATCCACTGCCGGATTGCCCATTTGTACTCCTTGGTGAGCATAGTGGAAATGCGTAATGATTTCTCCATGGCAAGGACTCGGCCAGTAACAATGAACTTGTTGAATGTCTTGGAAGCTATAAGAGAGGGGGGCTAGACTAACAAAGTCTGGCTCCCATCCTGGTGGGACCAACCACCAGGATGCCATCCAGTGCAATACTGGGATAGCCACTTGAAGGGGCCTCCCAAAGGAGACTGGATGTGAAAGGGGGAGGGAAGTATGCATCCAAAGCCATGACCAAAGCTCCAGTAAACAACCACAGAGAGCAATCCCAAGTGGAAGGGACCTCTGCATTTGACTCAGGGATTTGGTGCAAGGGGGGTAGGAAGGATGCTGAAACTGCTGCAGGGGAAGGATTGTCCAAGTCAGAAGAAGGAGTCTCAGTAGTACCAGATTCTAAAGGGGGCAACAATTCTTCAAGATAGGAAGACAACCAAGGGAACAAACCATAGGATACTGGGTTGGTGGGAACCTGGGTGAGATTTCCAATTATATTTACAAACAGACCAGTAATAAACTCAGAAGATTGAGAAATCAAGGAAAGTTTGCTCCAAAAGACAGGGTTAGAGGACCAGAACAATAGAGAAATAGGCACCAGTATCCACATAGCCATCTTGTACCAAGGTGACAACATGATTTCAGCAGGGTGAATTTTTTGCTAAAACTTCCAGGCAGATGGACCAAGTGCATGGGTAAATAACAGGGAATGGTCTGAATTAATATTCTCAGAACAACTCTCAACAAAAAACAACAGGTGGGCGGGCAGGCGGGCCAGGGGAAGCAGGAGATGAGGACAACAGCGGGTGTTGAAACAATTGCCTTTATTATTAAACAAACTTCAAAAATACAAAAAGATTTGCAAAGTCAAGAGTTTATTCAACAATTGGAATTGGTAAGCAAGAGACCTGACGGCACATGCTTCCATTTTATGCAAAGGGGGGTGATAGGACAGGGGGTTATGAAAGGGGCTATCAGAGTGCAATCTAAAGGGGAGCCTATTAAAGACTACTGTCCAATATTATCCTGGTTTGAGACCAAGAAAAATAGGGACCACTGGCCCAGATGTAAGACTCAGTCCCTCCATGGGCTAGAAGCCTTCCAAGGTCTCAGGGTGCGCATTTCACTTAATGCCTTCCTCTGACGTCTCCACCAAAGAGCTCCAGAACCCAATTATTTCAGGATGAGGGACTTCCAGGCCAGAGGAATTAGCTACCTGGGACACCACTTATTGTGGGATTTGATACCTAATTTTCCTGGGCCGCAGGTTAGGCTTTTCAGGATCCATGGGGCCTGCATTTTTCTGTTGGTCTGCTAGTTGTTTCAGGACCAGGTAACACCAGGACAACAAGCAATCCAGCTGAATTAAATTCTCCTCCAAAGTTGGTGGGGACTCTAATGGAGAAATGGGGACTTTGGCCAAGAAGACCAACACAAAGCGTTCATCCACTGTGTGGGCCAAGTCCTCCAGGTTTTGGAGGGGTTTTGCCTGCACACAGGCCACTTTTTTGATGGTCTGGGAAATACATCCTGATCCAGGGCCAAAGGTGGGCCATGGAACTTTACATTATCATTTCCTTCTTGTTGGGGGTGGATGCCTCCTTGGGAATGGTCAGCCAGGGAGAAGTTTTTGTGGGCCTTTGAAATCTTTAAGGCCAATAGACCATGGGGTGGACCTAGGGTTTCAGGATTCTTACGGTGAAACTCCAAATCCAGCTCTTGACAATTTGCACAATCTTTGGAGCTTACCCAGCTATTGTCGTACGCTGGGTATCCTTTCCATGATACACAGTACTGGAGAGACTTCCTCACCCTACAGGAGGCTATTATTCCTCTACCTCATATTCAGGAATTCCCTCAACCTCTGTAGGCCCTGCGTTGGAATGTAGTGTCCTTCAAAGGGGGATAAGCAACATACATTGAAAGTTATATGAATGTGGTACAAGTGTGGTAGATCCAGTACATATGCCCCATTGCACTTGTCTCCCAATAACTTGAATGGACCTAACTGTTTTGGAGCAAACTTTTGGGCCGGAACTTTCATCTGAATGTTGGTAGCTGTCAGGGAACTAACCCTGACTGGCCAGCTTGCTAGCATCTGGGAACTGGCGGGCCGCAGACTGGGTGGGCAGGGCCCACCAAAGGATTGGCGCTAACTTAATGAGGTAGGACATTGACTTGCCCAACCACGACCACAGACTGGCGGCGGGGTCAATAGTATCTATTACTCCCATGAGAGTTATATATACAATTCCAAAAAGCTTGTTGGTATGGTCCAGCGGGAGTTTGGCGGTGGAGGCGGGCATTGGCTTGGGGGTGACAGGTGGCTCCATGTCAATTTGGTAGGCAGGGAGAAAGTTGTATTTATCTCTGAACAGGCCGGGTTTGGTAATGTACCAAGGACCTTCTTGGTTATATCTGTCTCTCAGTGATTCTGGCCCAGGGGTCCCGGGCTAGTATGTTGTTGGTGGTATAGTCTCTGTACTCGGGCTTTAGGGGGTACTCTGTGAAGTGAACAGGACCAAAGGGAGCACCTGGCGGGTGGTACATAGCTGGCAGGTCAGCAGGGGGTTAGAGGATCTTTGAGTGAACTGACAGATTACAAGGATAAAATACAGCAATAATTGGGAAAACCAATATCTCATAAACTTTATTTAAAAATGATGATGGGGTTTTGGTCTTGGCCTGACAGGTATTTATCCCACACTGCCAGGCTTCACTTCTTGGTCGGGCTTTCTGGACTTGGGCGGGTTGGCATCAGGTGTCTCAGATGGCAGTGTGGCACTTGGCACTGGCGGTTTGCCACTGGCCACTTTGGGGTGAGAAGACTTTGAATCCTTATGTTTATTGATTTGAGTGTTGGGTGCCTCTTTGAGTTCAGTGCCTTCCCCAGGACTTTGGGAGAGTTTGGAATAATTCCCAGGGGGCGATTTGTCTATTTCACCGGGAAAACCGCTGGTGTCAGGCGTTGGCACCTTGGGGGAATTCTTGGCATATTGCACTGGCGGTTTGCTTGCAGAATCCTGCGGGACAGCTAAGGGTTTGGGTCCTGGCAGGCTGGTAGCAACTTTTTAATTAGTAGTGGGTTGTCGTGTTCCCAGCCTATGAGTCTGGCGGTCCGCAAAATGTTTTGTCCAGGGTTCAACTCTGGTTCCATATTTTGAGATTTAGGAGCATTCAAATTGTCATTCCTGACAGTAGCATCTAGCATAACTAGTGATCCTACAGGGTAGTTTGGGGCAGGACGCCTATTCTTGTCAGACACCCTTTTGTAAGCTTGTATGGATTTAGACAAGGAGCTATGTACCCTGATGTGAGTGGCCTTGAGGTGTTCAGCCATGTCTGCCGCAGCAGGAACATGAGCCTGCAAGGTGGGACCAATAACCAGGGATAGAGAGAATCCAAGGGTTGCCTGAAAGGGGGAGGTACCTGTTGAGGAGTGTACTGAGTTGTTATATGCAAACTGTGAAAGAGGAAAATTGTCTGACCAAGAGTCCATTGCCGCATTTGCATAGCATCTCAAGTGCTGCTCCATGGTCTGATTAACTCTTTCTGTCTGTCCATCTGATTGTGGGTGATATGCTGTTGAGCAGCAAGGTTTGATGTTCAGTATATTCAGTAAGTCCTCCCAGAACCTGGAGGTGAACTGAGGACCTCTGTCACTAATTATCTCCTGAGGCAACCCAAAGTTGGTAAAGATGTGCTTCACAAACAAATTGGCCATTCCCAGGGAGTTAAGAGTAGTGAGACAAGGAATGAACAAAGCATACTTGGTAAAACAATCTACCACAACCATGATGGAATCATAACCATTTGATGGAGGCAATTCTACCACAAAGTCTACTGAAATGGAGGACCACAGACCTTGTGATTGTTGCAGGGGGTGTAGAAGGCCATTATTTCCTGAGCAATCTGACTTGGAACGGGCACAGGTTACACATTTCTTGATCCAAGGTGTAATCTCTTTGGTGATTCCTGGCCAGCTGTAGGTGCGTTGGATCAGGTTCAACAATTTGGATGAGCCAGGATGTCCAAACAGCAGAGAGTTGTGATGTTCTGTCAGGATACGTTCCCTCAAGGATTTAGGAACCCATACCCGGTTGTTTTGGTAAACTATCCTTTCTTTTAGAGCATAAGGGCCCAATAATGGGTGTTCTGGGGAAAGTTTAGACAGTATCACCTGACCATCCAGCAATGTGTAATGGGTGGATACAACATCATGAAGGAGAGACCCCGGCAAGACTAATGGGAACTCTGGAACTGGAACCAATAGGGCCAGAAGTCCCAGCGTGGGCAACCAAACTGACAATGTGGGAATGAGAGTGATCTGGGGATTTTCCTCAGCATTGAAAGGGAAAATTGATGGGTTTTGGCTGAGCAGATCGGGGAGAATGTTGAGAGAACCTGATACAAACTCATACTTGAACTTATAAGCTGAGAAGGTCTGCATAACCCTAGCCTGACAAGGGAGCAACTTCTGGGGGTTTTTAGAAATAGCATAATGCCTTGTGATCTGTACGTACTACAAACTTGTGGTTGGCTCCTTGGAGATGGTGACGCCAATGAGTAATAGAGTCCACCACAGTTTGAAGTTCTTTGTCAAAGATGTCCCAGGATTGCTCATTGGATGTGAACTTCTGAGAATAGTATGCAACTGGGAGTTTATGCCCATCATGGTCCTGTAGGAGAACTGCCCCAATAGCCACATTGGAAGCATCACAATCCACAATAAATGGCTTGAATGTGTTGGCATGGTAAAGAACTGGTGTAGACACAAAGACCCTTTTGACAGCCTCAAACGCCTGCTGACACTGGGGTGTCCAGATAAAAGGTGCATTTTTGCCAGCCAAGGGGTGAAGAGGGGCTGCCAGTTCCAAGATAGCGGGCAATAACTTTTGAGGAATATGACAGTACCCAAGAAGCATCATAACTCCTTCTGGTTATGTGGGTTGGCCCATTCACGCAAAGCAAGGGCCTTATAAGGAGACACTGCATGACCATCTTTTAGAACCAAATTCCCCAGGAAAGTGACTTCTGATTTGAAAAACTCACACTTGCTGGGTTTAATGAACAGGTTTGCTTTTTGGATAGCATTCACCACAGCAACCAGATCTTGGACATGTGTCTTGGCATTTGGTGAATGAATCAGAATATCATCAATATATGCAACTGCACAAGAGAAGCGCAAGTCTCCCAAAGCTTCCTCAATGACCTGCTGGAAGATGGCGGGCACATTTTTCAACCCAAATGGCATTACTTTGAATTGGAAGCAACCTTGTCTGGTTTTGATAGCTGTAAGCCACTCATCTTTTTCTGCCACCCAAACCTGATTAAAGGCATTGATGAGATCTAACGTGGAAAAAAATCCTAGACTTGGCAATGGATTGGGCAATAGAGGCTTCTAGAGGGAGGGGATAACAATCTGGAATGGTCACATTGTTCAAGAGAGTGTAATCCACACAAGGACGCAGTGTTCCGTCTGATTTTTCTGCAAACACTACTGGTGAACTCACAGATGAAGGCTTCTTTACTATTCACCCTTTGACCAGCATGTTGTCTAGCCAGACACCCAATGCTTTGTCCTCATGCTTACTGAGTGGGTACATGGACGCATCAATCTTCACCAGGTCTACAGTAGTCCAAAAGGTCACATAATGATGAGTGTGTTGGGGGAGTGCAGTAGCAAGGGACAGATTGAAAGCATCTCAGTACGGTGCCAGGATTCCTGGGATCAACACTGGGGAAGGTGCCTCCATAGAAGCTTTTAGGGACAAGCAACTCTTAGGAGGCTCTTCTCCAGGTTTTAGCAAGGAAAGAACACCAGTGGAATTGTCTAAGAAGAAGTGGAGCTCATTTGCAGGTCCGTCAATATGAACCTGATGCCTGCGCCACCAACCCACTCCAAGGATGACAGGAGATAGAAGATCATCAACAGCCAAGAATCTGCTAACAAATACATGGCTACCAGTACAGTAACTAAGGGGTTTAGAAACAGGATATACCGTAACTGGTACCTTACTTGCGCCCAAAAATTATTTGGGGTCAAGGCAGGTGAGGTCCATAGATCTTGCTAAGGTGTGGTTCATGAAGTTACCCGCTGCATCAGTGTCTATTAGTAAAGTGACTTTGGCCTTTCTGGTGTGTGTATAGAAAGTTGTATTTAAAAGGAAATATGACAAATCCTCTTTATTCTGCATACTCAAGATAGAGCCAGAAGGCTCTTCTGAGGAAACATCAGGGATGTTGGCAGATGCTGCAAATTCAGGGACTGACACAGAAGTGGTGGGCCAATTAGGTCACAAGACACTTATCCCACCCTGGGGCTTGGGCGGTTTCTGAGGAGCTTTGGTAGGGGGTTCTTGACCACGGGGAAGGAGGCCATGATGCCTTGCTTGAGGGTGTAGGCAAGGAGGGTGCTCAGTCAGCAAGCAAGACCAAATGCTTTTTCCAATGAGCCAGGAGCGGGATCCCAAGCCCCTTTTGAGGATGAAGCAGGATCCAATGAGTGGTGGAACATAGCAACTGCTACCTCTACAGGGAGACCAAAGGAAGCTGCTTTCACAGCAAAAGCCTCAATGTGAGACGCCAGGTCTGGTGCCAACCCTTTTGATTAGAGCATCTTAAAGATAGTGGTAGACTTGGATCCTGGGGCTGCTACTGCTGCAGCCACCAAAGTAAGAAGGGAGGAGGAATCCTCAACTTCCTGACTATGGCGTAAGAGGGTTCTTACCCAAAGACGCACATCTCCATCTAAGGCATCCAGGAGAGCAACTGAGCGTTGAGCATCTGTGATGGGAATATCAGAGGGGGAAAGATATGCTGACAGCTGCAGCTGGAGCTCACCCAAAGCGTTGAGGAATTTTTCCTTGACAGCTACTGTGGGTGGGGAGGTTCATGGACTCACCAACGTTACGTTGATGGCAGAGACTGTCACAGTAAGTTCCATAATGCTGGGTATTGTCCGTCCAAGTAAGAAGACATGGAAGGCCAGGAAACCTGTATCAAAATTGACCAAGTTAACGGATTTAAACCAAACAGTCAATTGAAAATGGGTCACAGCTGCTCCAGTATGCCAGCTGAAACCAGCTCCCCCTTGTAAACTGATGTTGATAAATTGACGTAATATGAGGGTCACCCAATATAAGCTCATTAATCAGCATGGTTGTCAGAAACTGGTCACACAAGGGTTCTTTGCAACCTGGACTAGATACTTACTTGAAGATGCCAAAGGAATAGGAGATCAAGACTCAGGTGGTATTGCTTAGTCAATTTTTCTGATATATATTGAATAATTTTCCCTATTTCAACTCTAAGAGTTGAGTCCTTCTAAATTTACTCAATAAAAATCAATTATCCCAAGTTCTAATTTTAAATTTTAAAAATGCATCCTGTGCTCAAATTGTTGCAGTATATCCTGTACAATCTGATTCTGAACAGAATCATTTCAGGAAGATGGGGCCCAGCATCTGGAACTTTGTTGGTGGCGCCGCCAAATGTCAATTTTATGTCAGCCAATTTTGTAGCTCCTCCCCCCATTCTGGAAAATGAAAATTGTGTCACTTCTCAATGCCCAGAATTCTACGCTAAAGATGCATTGATGCTTTCCCAGGTTATTTATCTTGGTTTACTCTGTTTAAGATTGATTGTTCTACTTAATCCTGGAGTTTCAATTGGAAATTTCACAAAAAGATATTTAAAGCCGCGTTGGTGGTTAATCATCAATTCTATTTGGATTTGGGTGGTAATTCCCCATCATTTAGAAACGGCTTCATATTATCCAGTGATTTCTGGCACAGAGACAACAGATGAAGCTGTGGATGCACTCCTAGCGCGCTCTGAGGCCCACTTCTTCAAGGTGGACAGAAGGGACACAGTGGCCAGGACAGTAAGGCCCCCAGAGATCAGGGAACCCACGTTGGTACAAATCAGAGCAAGTACAAGGGAGTGCAACCAGTTGCAAAAGGCTTCAAAAGCTGAATTAATGGGCTTACCAATTATGTAAGAGAGAGGGGCTAGACTAACAAAGTCTAGCTTCCATCCTGGTGGGACCAACCACCAGGATGCCATCCAGTGCAATACTGGGATAGCCACTTGAAGGGGCCTCCCAAAGGAGACTGGATGTGAAAGGGGGAGGGAAGTATGCATCCAAAGCCATGATCAAAGCTCCAGTAAACAAACACAGAGAGCAATCCCAAGTGGAAGGGACCTCTGCATTTGACTCAGGGATTTGGTGCAAGGGGGGTAGGAAGGATGCTGAAACTGCTGCAGGGGAAGGATTGTCCAAGTCAGAAGAAGGAGTCTCAGTAGTACCAGATTCTAAAGGGGGCAACAATTCTTCAAGATAGGAAGACAACCAAGGGAACAAACCATAGGATACTGGGTTGGTGGGAACCTGGGTGAGATTTCCAATTATATTTACAAACAGACCAGTAATAAACTCAGAAGATTGAGAAATCAAGGAAAGTTTGCTCCAAAAGACAGGGTTAGAGGACCAGAACAATGGAGAAATAGGCACCAGTATCCATATAGCCATCTTGTACCAAGGTGACAACATGATTTCAGCAGGGTGAATTTTTTGCTAAAACTTCCAGGAAGACAGACCAAGTGCATGGGTAAATAACAGGGAATGGTCTGAATTAATATTCTCAGAACAACTCCCAACAAAAAACAACAGGCAGGCCAGGGAAAGCGGGAGGTGGGGACAATAGGGGGTGTTAAAACAATTGCCTTTATTAAACAAACTTCAAAAAAACAAAAAGATTTGCAAAGTCAGGAGTTTATTCAACAATTGGAATTGGTAAGCAAGAGACCTGACGGCCCATGCTTCCATTTTATGCAAAGGGGGGATGATAGGACAGGGGGTTATGAAAGGGGCTATCAGAGTGCAATCTAAAGGGGAGCCTATTAAAGACTACTGTCCAATCTTATCCTGGTTTGAGACCAAGAAAAATAGGGACTGCCAGCCTGGATGTAAGACTTAGTCCCTCCATTGGCTAGAAGCCTTCTAGGACTCAGGGTGCACATTTCCCTTAATGCCTTCCTATGACGTCTCCACCAGAGGGCTCCAGAACCCAATTATTTCAGGATGAGGGACTTCCAGGCCAGAGGAATTAGCTACCTGGGACACCAGGACAACAAGCAATCCAGCTGAATTAATGTCTCCTCCACAGTTGGAGGGGACTCCAATGGAGAAATGGGGCCTTCATCTGGGAAGGCCAACACAAAGCGTTCATCCACTGTGTGGGCCAAGTCCCCCAGGTTTTGGAGGGGGTTTGCCTGCACGCGGGCCACTTTTTTTATGGTCTGGGAAATACATCCTGATCCAGGGCCAAAGGTGGGCCACGGAGCTTTACAGAAGCGTACTTGGGATCCACCCCAACAACGGCTGTGGCCGCTTTATAATTGCCTGATTCACACATTAGCTTAAGCAGGATGATGTGTTTGATGTTGGGAATGCGCTTCTGGGCAGGCTTTTTAGCAGTGGGGATTGACTCATTGGCATTGGGCACAACACAGGGCATGGGCACCTTGGTGTAAAATGCAGCAACTTTCTTCAACACTAACTGCCCCTCATTGGTTTGATAGAACTTGGGCTCCTTGTTATCCTCCTAATTGCCATCACTGACGTAGGGCTTGTAGCTAGTATCAAGTACAGGCTTCACCTTCTCCAGCATGGCTGACGGGACCAACTCTTGCCGGTACACAACGTCAAACACATACAAAGTTTGTTCTACCTCCTTGTTTCTAAATTTCTTGGTGAAGGTAACCTTGGTTGGCTTCTGGGTCAGCTTGGGGACCCAAGGGTTTATGCTCCGCACCCTAGCAGCTTGTGCTCCTTGAACCAGCTGTGTCTTGCAGCGTCACTATGGAACTCTCCTCTCCCGTCTCCTCCTTGAGTAGGCACTTGGGTTGCACTAACTCTATTCTTTGACCCGCAGGGGTAACCGTGACTGCGGCGCACAACGGGTGTATTAGTACTCTGTTGTTGTGTTCCTTCCATTTTGAGAATTTAATAAAATATTAAATAAATTTTAATTAAGTTACTCCCTATTTTTAATTTTTGCTTTTATCTGTTTATGGATATTCAATTAATATTTTTCCCACCCAATATCCCAATTATGGATTTTTTATTTCTTAGTTAGTTGTTTTTGGTTTTACCACACCCATTTTAGAATACCCAAAATAATTTCCACCAATTTTGCCAGATTTTACTGCCAAATTCAAACACCAAACACAATATTTTAAAAAATTTGTTTCAGATATTGTGTCTTATTTTAGATACCTTGGTATCATTCATGATTACAATCCATTGCACACATTGTGTGAGTGATTTTGTTTACATAGTGAGTTGCTATTGTGTTTTGTTTTTGGATTGAGTTTTGACACTGCGCTTGGTTGTATTTTGTCACTGATTCACATGGTAAACATATTTACACCAAAAGTCAACTCCCACTGTTTTTTTGTGAATCAATGTATTTCAGATTGTATTTTGGATGGTTTTGCTTTGAGTGTGAGCACTTTGTTGCTGTGTTGACTCATTTTTCCCATTAGCGCCAGTAAACCCTGTTAACAGAGTGTATATTTTAACCTGAGAGTTGGATTTTGTTTAAATCTGAGGTATTTTTGGTTGTTGCCATAGCTTTTAAAACTACTGTAACTCTTGGAATATGTTTAAATGATGCTTTTTGGTGTCCTGCAGATTTCAAGTGGAATCATGGCCAGCCATGATTCAAAAGTCTCATCTTTTCCTACTCAATCTTCCATGGAGGATTTGGGGTTTGAAATCCTCTTTGCAGCTGATGATTTATCTTCCTTTCAGCTTTCAGGGTCCTTGGATTTCTGTTACTCTTGACTTTGAAAAAGTTTCACCATCCCAATCCTGGGCAAGCTTTTCTTGAGAAGTTCTAACCTGCATCTTTGCTGTTGCTTGATGCAAATTGCATTGGGTTGTTTATTCTTAATGCAATAGACTATGCAAAGCTCCATCAGCATGTTACCCTAATGGGTACACAGTATATCTTTGGCTTTATGGAGATCTCCTCATATTTTAATAAAGTCATACATCTCTTCTAAATATCTCCCCTTTCTCATATAAAATACCTTCAAAAAGTATATGCATGTCTGTTTATAAATAGATATTGATAAAAAATGGCAGGGTTGCTCTGAAAATTCTTTTAATAACAACTTTCATATCAATACTTTTTGTAAATGGGTTGATTATAGTTCAGCATTTAGTTTGGGGAAGACAACAGCCCAGGAAAGGACTGAGCAGGGATTAGTAATAAGATGATCTTTGTCAGAACCATCCTTTATGATAGTCCTGTCATCAATCAGGAAAAACTGAATTTTGGTTTCCAGATGATGGTGGTTTTGACTTCATATTGCAGGATTTATCAATGAGAATGGTTAGTTTGAACCTTCCAACTACATCCACAAAATTTGAACCCAGGACTATCCCTGAGTGTATATGTGCACATAAGCCAAGTTTGGAAGCCTTTGAAAAGCTCTTAACCGTGTGTAAAATGGATGGATTTCCTATTTTCAACCAATAATATGTCTTCAAACATCCTGGTGACATTAGTACCTGCCTGCCTGCCTTTGTCTACAGGCTCCATAAATCAAGATCTACAATCAGAAACCATAGTTAATCAATGATATCAACTTACTATGTTTTGGTTGTAGTTTCATAAACTGATGATGTTTTAATATTAGTTCCTATAAGTGACTCAATCATTTTAACTGATTATCAAACAGTTAGGAATTTTTCATATAATTCAAGGGTTGAAAACTGCCCTGTCTATCTTTTTTATCTCAAGATTCAACTGGCAAGCTTCATTTCTCAATTTCCCAACTCCAAACCTATATAACCTTTGTTGTTTATCATAGAGCAAATGCTCAATCAATAAAGACTTTAACCCTCATATTTTTATTTTTTGTAGGAAGTACTCAGAACATCCATAAAACACTCAATCCTTCCCCTCTGTCAGGAAGCCAGGTATAAGTAGAGGCATTGGGCGGCTCAGGATGGGGTTGGACCGAGCCAGCGGGTAAAGCCCACCATAGAATGGGTGCTAACTTGATAATGTAAGACATTGATTGCCCGAGTAAGGACCAGGGTCCGGAGGTAGGGACTATGGAATCCACCATTCCTGTCAAAGTGATATAGAGTACTCTAAACAGTTGGGTGGACGTAGTCTCTGCAGCGGTGGGGGTCTCAATTGGGCAGTCAGGTTGTGGGGTTAAGGGCGGAGTCATAGAAACAAAGTAGGCAGGCAGATAATTGTACTTGTCTCTGAACAACCTTGGCGGCCTTTCATATCACTTTTCTTCACATCCTATGTATTCAGTTTTTCTAGTCCTAGCCAAGGGGTCAGCAAAAGAATGGTCTCCAAGCCGTACTCTGCGTAGGCCGGGTTGGGTGGGTATTTGGTAAAATGCACAGGTCCAAAGGGGGCTCTTGGGGGACAGTATAGTGCCTGGGTAGGATTGGCAGGTTAGTCTCCAGAGAGGGCGGTTGCCTGATGATCTACTTGAATGGAGTTGAGATGGAATATCACTAAGACTAGGTAAGGTAAGATTTGTTCAAACCAAAGGTTCATAAAACTTTATTATCAAAAATGACAGTGTGGTCATCATCATACCGCTAGGGTTTTTATACCATGAGATTTTGCTTCTTCAATTTTTGCAGGGTTCAGGTTTGCAGACAAGGCACTGGTGGGGCATGGATCTTGGCTTAGAGTCTCAAGGGCGGCAGATCCAGGTTGTGCCTGCTCTGGCAAATAGAAATGGCAATGCTTTGTTCTGCCGCCACTGTTCACTATGTCACCTGAGTAGTTCAATTGTACTACCCATTTTGGATGGAAGGCTGGCAGTTGCTGGTGGTCATTGGCAGAGTTAACAATAGGTTTTGTTTTAACCTCCTTAAGGAAAGCTACAACCTCTGCATAGGTCTGGATCTTTGGTAGCTCAAGGTTGGCATCAATCTGGTGACCATTTGGGGAATTGTCCTTGGGAGACTGGCAGGTCTCAGAGTAACTCATCAACTTGGGTTTGCAATTTAACAAGTGTGTGGTTTCCTGTCCACTCTTTGTGACTTGAGTAGTCTTTGGAGGGTTGGGGTTTGATTCCAAGTTTTTCAATGTTGATTTCAAAACTCCAGTATTGGCGCTTGGCAGGTATAGTAGTAGGTCCTTCCCAAACCTCCTTTAGCCAGACTACATCTCCTTTGTAGGTATGGATCTTCATTGGCACCGGTTTGGTGGCAGTCTGGCAACCATTCAGGGAATCCTCCATAGTAGGCTGGCAGGTTGCAGAGTAGTTTAACAATTTGAGCCTGTGACTTAACGGATTGGCGGGTCCTGGACCTTCCTGGAGGGTTCAATCCACCTTCAGGGAACTGGGGTTCAACTCTTGGGTTTTCAATACAAGTATTGAAATATCATTCATGACACCCTTCTTGGGGAATTAGGTTCAAATGGTTGAGTCAACTTTTGATTTGTAAATTAGTACAATCCACTGTAAAAATGGAAACTTGTCCAGGATTGGGTACCAGCACCAAATACTGCAATAATGGGAGGTGGGCTCCAATTGTACCAGGGAAGTGGTATCCTGCATCCTTGTTCTCTTCAAACCCCCCCGCTAAGTAGGAACCCCAGTCCGCATTCACCAAATCTGGCACTACCAGTATTTTCTGTCCTTTTGCTTTCATCTCCTTGCTTGCTTGCTTACTTACTTAGGTGCCTATGCCTTCTTGGGTTGTTTCAATCTGCTCTTGGGTAGATATTGAATCCTTGGAGAATTAGTCCATTTGGGCATGGTGTCAGTGCCTATAGGTTCCATGATTACAGGTTTAAATCCTTCTGCTCTAATTCACCATGTTGGGAAGTTATTTCCTGTAGGGTGGGTACCTACACATTCTTTGTTGATAATAACAGGAGCTCTTCTACTGTGGTGAAGGACCTTTGGGTCACTAAGGGGGTGGCACTTGTGGTGGAGATATGGATAAGGTCATGGTTGATATTGATGTCATAATTGGGATTGCTACTTATAAAGGAGCATGAGGTCCTACCAAGTCAAGGGGATCAAGAGGGAATATGATGTTAGATCTGCCATGAAGTGATTTGTTCAGCACTCTCTGTGTATCGTGAGATATGGTGGTGACTGGGAGATCCATTTCGGTTGAAATAATATAGTTGGAGCTTCCCCTTAATTCGGTGGATTTTAAAGCCGTTGATGTAAAATAAAGTTTCTCAGCCTAAAAATAAAAGGGAATGGGTAAAAAATGTGTTTTGTCAACATGGATTTGTTACTTTTCTATTTAGGTTTTGACCCCAGGTGATCGTGCATAGTTGGCCTTTAAAAGTAATGTATGGTGATAATTGGGCGCTGGGTATAGTTGCAGCAAAGTTAAACCTCTGATCTCTACAAGAAAAAATGGATAGGGAAAATAAAAAGATGAGATTTAGAAGAACAGAGTTGATAATAAAACTTATAAAGTACTCTTCTGTCAAGCTTTTTTCACCAGCTCGGTTAAAAGTATGACGAAAGCAAGGCTTGATACAACGTTTCTGGGGTCTAATTGTGACATTTGATGTGGAGTGTGACGTCACTACGAGAGGTAAAGGTCCGGCCACACGAGGAGATTGGGCAGGCATAAGTTGGTGCAGGAGAGAAGAGTTGTAATGATTGGAGGGTTCTACAAGAGCTGGTTGGGTGTAAAATAAGAGTGCGTGGCACCTGAAGCTTTACGGGGGATACTTTCAAGTGGGATGTACTAAGCCGCAAGGAAGATATATGGGGTCGCGCAATATGTGATGGCTTGAAGATCCCGGGATAGAAGTAAGGGGCCCAATATGACCAGATATCCTTGTGATTCAAGTCTGGGAGATGCTCTTGCAGCTTGGAGATGAACTGGTGGTAGGGGTTTGGGGGTTTCAGCGAAGTATCGAGGAAATCATACGCCATTGCTAGCGTAGCGCTGTATGGGTTTGTAAAGAGGTTGGGTGGTTTAGAGTGGGGAGAGGGGCGGAAGTGTTTTGGATTCTTGGGCAAATAACTAAGAGCATTAAGAAAAAGCTGGACTCTGCGGAAAATGTGGACTGAAGTGTTCCCCAGCGCACTCATAGTGAACTGGGAAGGAGGCTGGTTTCTGATGTAGTTGTGGATTAGCGTGAAATGGACGCTGAAGTAGTGTTCAAGCGAAAGGGACTGGTCATAGAAAGCTTTGCCGCAGCACTTGTAGGGAAGGAAGTCTCGGATTGGAATGGTAGCTGCTTGTGAATCAACCTTCATAGGGACGTTCGCAGCCAAGCGAATCTTCTTGGAGGTTGGGTAGTAAAGCGAACAAAGGTCCTGCATATGCTTCAAGTCGTTTTCCATCTGCCTGCTGCTTCAAGGAGTGTCGTGTAATTTAAAGCCTGATGGCTTGAAGGGAATTGTTTGTTATGAAACTACGATCACTCCAAGTTATGTAGGCGAAATACAAGTGTGAATTTATTAAAATCCAACAGGTGAGCTTTAGTTTAGTATTTATATTTATTTTCACAGATTGACTACCCTTGGCACCGGAATTAAGCTTGGATTTAAGTAACCAATTCTGTTCTTGACACATAAAACATTTGAATTCCGTTGCGTATGATATGCTTGTAGATTCTTGTGGAGTAAATAAGCCAACCATCTGTTTAGACGCGAGATGGTCGTTTCATGGACGGCTAAATTGGCCAACCACGGCTCATTCCCACCAACCATCATTCGGCATAGAATAAACCATAAATCATAGGGTAAGCTATTTTATAGAAATCTTACCAGATCCAGACTTTTAAATAATTAATACAACGTCAATATTTAAATCATATTTCCCTATACAAAATTAAATATCGAACTTATACCGGCAAAAACTCAACCAGCGTGAAGACAAGATGTTAATTTGGAGCTACAAGCCTGTACATATTTGTACCAAACGTATAGCCATAACTCCAGCCCTGCATTTCAAGATATTGACTAATTAATCCATCCAGCCAATAAACACTGTGCACATCCCAAGCAGTCAGAGCCAAGCTCAACATAAAAACACCATCATCTCGGCTGCTGGCATGATAAATCAACTGCCAAATTAGATCCTATCATGAGCTGAACTACTATTCCCATTGGAGAACAAAACCTGAGTTCACCACACAATTAATAGCCATATCGTAATAAGGCTCCCACATGTTCAACTTATCATCATACCTATTCTAACTGTTAAGTATATCCTAGAACAGGAGAGATATACTGTCACCCAAACAGTATCTAGAAGAATTCACTAAGGATTGGGCTGCCAGGCCAACCTATCTAAAATAACAGGCCTAGTGATATATTGTCTTATAGCAGCTCAGATTGAACTGGTGTAGTTAGCAATCACTAGCAGCCATCCACTGGCAGGCAAGTTCCTTAGGTCAAAGTTTCTCTGATCAAAAGTTCAGAGGTCAAAAAAGGGACCCCCAAACGGGCAAAAACCAAAAATATCCAAGGCCAAAGAGAAAAATTGATCGTCCAGAAGTTAACTTTGAAGCCAAAAACCATACAACCTTTGATATAGAATTTATAAACTTTAGCATTCGTACTAGACCAAAAAGACCCCAAGGAGTTCATTTCTGCAATAAAAATTCAAGGTTGCCAATAGAAAAGTGTTTAAATTAGTCGTCTCTAAAGGAATTTATTTTTACTCTTAAAAGAAAAATTACCCTAGAGCTTAATTGCAACTTTATATAATAATAATAATAATAATAATAATGATAATAGGGTATAGAACTATAAAAACACCTAATTTATAAAATATAGCTTTTTATAAAGCTTTAATTTTATTTTAGCTTATGTAAAGCTATAATATACTCTAGTATAAGCAAGATAAGAGATTTCCCTACAAGATACAGACACATAACTTTATTTATTTTGGCTGAATATTAAGATCTTTCGCTTCTAAACTGATATATAAGCTTATGATTAAGATCCTAAAAAGTACCTCTCTTACTTATTGAGGCTTCAATAAACACTGCTATACTCAATAAAATATATATGCTCATATCTTTTTTAATAAGATGTGCTCTCAAAGCTATCAAGAACCTGTAAATTACGTCCCATTAAAAGTGGGGACTTGGATATTTTTTAGTTGAAAGCGCTATAGCTGTACCAAAACATAATATAGATAGTTAAATGCTGTGTAGCAAAGAGATATTTTTTGACTTGACATCTTATTTTGCTCTAATGTATACATTAAATAGATCTAAGAGAAGACAAGTGAGAATAAGAGAGAAGATAAGAGAGAGGAAGGGGTTTTTTACTTGGTACTATATAGTATGTGATCCATCCTCCCGCTGACACAGAAATGTTTAAAGTTTTTTGGCCCCCAGCGCAGCCAGGGGCCAACACAACATTCTTTCAAGGAAGGAGAGGCGGGAAAGAAAACTTAAAAGGAAAAACTGCAAAAGAAAAAACCAAGGGTTTGCTGCACTCTAATCTAAGCACTTGGATTCTGCCACCTGAAATAACATAGGGAAGATAGTACACTATTATAAAAGTTTAATATTTTAAAGCACCTCCAAAACACCTCTATTTTAAATTTTACAATAAAAGAGCTAATGGATAATCATTTCTTTTTTATACATATACATACCAGGTGTTGAAGAATCTATATGAGGACTTTCAAAAGTTCTTACCTATTATTTCAAACTTTATAAGCTTATAAAAAGTGTACCTGAATCTAAAAAGGCAATTTCAATTTCCTCACTTTTGATCTGAGGAGCTTAATTAAAGATGATGAGAAAAATACCAAACTTTAGTGAATGTTTAATATTGAGTAGACCTAGTTTTTTGGTACCTTGTTAGATTTCAATCTAGCAACTTTTCAGTTGCTGCACCCATTAGGAAGTGGTAAGTAAATTTTTATATAAAATTATACAGGATGAAGCTTTATTTTTTAAGCTTAAAGGTCTTATGATAGTGATTCACACTAAGATTTCAATAAAGCTGGTTAAAGCTTTGCCTAAAGTTTTTGAATTTAACTGCTGACCTCTTTCTTTACCGGATGTATCTTTTTAAACGATGATTTCCTTGAAGTTTTGATCCTCAGATACAAGATTGAAGATTTTTTGCACCTTCAATTCTGTCACCTCTATTAAAAGAGGTGAATAAGATCAATTTCAAGACCCAAATTAAACAAAGGTACATTCTAAACCACATCAAACCAGGTGCTTCAAGTTTGGTTGTTTGACGTTAGCTACTAGTAAAAGCATTCCACAGGAGGTGAGATCTTAGGAATATACTACTGTAAATTCAGAACCTGAACGTAAAAATACAGGATTGCCAAATCCTTGGTCCAAATTTTGAATCACTTCTGCAGGATGGGCTTTTTTAATTAGATTGAATTCTTTGTATTTTTATTTGTATTTTTAAAAACGCAGGAACTCATAGACACTTTGCAAAGCTCAAGTTGAACAGCATATTTCCTATGGATGAAATGAATTAACTGGAATCAGATTTGAAGCATTCAAATCCATCAACCATTTTCATTAAGTTTACTATGTTTTTTGGAATTGTGGGATTGTCAAATCCAAGAACCAAATTTAAAATCACTTTTGAATGCCACTAGTAAACTCAGATATTGATTGCAGGAACTGGAATCCAAATTGAATGTACAGTAAGCACACTAGGAAACACCAACCCAAATCAAGAAGCTCCACCACAACTAAAAGTAAATGAAAATCCAATCTCAACAACCAAGTTTAGACATGAAATTGAGTGAAATGCAAAATTGTCTAAACTGGAAATGATGCAATATTTTGCACTCTAAACCACTAATATAGCAACCACAAAACCATATAATGATATATGAGCTATCCTCCTGATGACACAGAAATTTTTTAAAAGTTTTTTTGGCCCGGCGTAGCCAGGGACCATATAACTTATTTTCAAGGAAGAAGGAGAGGTGGGAAAGAAAAAACTCAAAAGTGAAACATCACTGGATTATTACACTATGTGTTAATGGATTGCTATTAAGAATACTTGATTACAGTGTATTTTAAAAAACGCTAATAATAAAATAGAACTATATATTACAATCTATCTTATCACATTATCTTTTACTTGGTGTGATAATAGTTCATTTGCTGTTGATAATGTGCTTGCGTTTAATTGGATAGTTTTACCTCCAGTTGCCTTGGTAATAGGAAATCAAGTTGCCTCCCCAAGACCAGCTGTAGTTGCGGAGGCAACTCAATTTCCTACTGCCAAGGCAACTGGAGGTGAAACTATCCAATTAATTGCAAGCACATTATCAACAGAAAATGAACCATCAACACACTAAGGAAAAGGCAACATGATAAAATAGATTGTAATATATAATTCTATTTTATTATTAGCATTTTTTAAATCTACTGTAATCAAGCATCTAAATTTTAGCCGCCCTAAAATGGAATAGGGTGATTTTTGAGAATGCCTATGATGCCTAAAAGAATTAGCACAAATCCACTCTAAATCCTTTAGCATCCTTTTTGAGACACCCATAAGTTATATTTATTTCAAATCCACCTCATTTTTGATTTTAAATTTGGTTCTTGGATTTTACAATCCCGCAATTTCAGATCCGTTAATTTTTACATGATGTCTATGATTTGTTTGACATACAGGAAATCTCAAATTGTACATTAGAATCCTGCATTTCCAATTAATGTATCCCACATTTGTTTGCTGTGCTTTGTCTTTTGTTAGCTGAGTTATCTGCTCAAGGGATTGATAATTTCCCAATTTAAACAAATCAAAAAAGGTCAAACTAAATGCTTGATTTTATTAAATAGTTTAATTTTCACCTTGCTGAGTTGCCCGCAAAAGTGATTTGAGATTTGGACCAAGGGTTTGACAATCCCGCATTTTTACGTTTAGGTTCTTAATTCACAGTAAATCTTTTGCCAAAACTTTATTGAACAATGTGCAGCAACAAAAAAGTCTGCCAGTTCAGAGATTTCCATCCCTGCCCAACCATCCCTAGTATATCAAGCTGCATTGTAGCTTCCTTGTACAAGCCAGCTCATGATGGATGTCGTGTTTTTGGATGCAGCCAAGGGATACAACAGTAAATCCTAACAGTAGGATTGGGTTATAATAAGCCAGAGGTTAGTCTTCAGGGACGAATAAGATATCTACCTTAGGGCCCTGGGAATGATAATTATCATAAATCTCCTCTAGCTAAAACTAGGGAGACAGCACTGAAGTACAAAAAGAATCACAAAGAGAAGATGTGAATAGAACTTAAATTTTATTGGATGAATCTAGTTGATTCTTATATGGCACTTGTTTACCTAAAACAGTAGACAGACAGATAGATCACTGGCCACTCTGATAAGTGGGCTTAGGATCACTCATGCATCAGTTGGAAGGTAAACATGTCTTCCCCTGATTTGGCGCAAACCTCATTTTAGTTGCAAAAGGGAGCTGAAGTATTTTGCACTTGAGATGTAACTCCGCCAAAGGCAAAATCAAAAGAGCATGGATATTGTGATTCACAGCATTGCCCCTGTTGAGTTTATACTTCTGGGAAGTATAATAAACAAAATAAAGGGGAAGATTAAGAAGAGAATGATACTTTATCGGATATGAATATAGGCTTATATATAGTATCATGACAAGCCACATGTTGTCCATGTACGTCATGGAGGTCATGGGGCTTATCTGAGTAATGTTCCTCTTGAGTCACAAGGCTTAATCAAGTTGTGTTCCATTTAGGACCTGGATTGAGTGATCCCTGTCATAGATGGTTAACTGATAATGGTGCCACCAGTTTATTGACTGGGCAGTGAACCACTCGGTGAGCTGCTTGGTGATTTACTCGGCAACAGCGCCCATTTTGACACTAAAAGTGTTGACATGGCCACTGTCAATATTTTTAATGTCGACACTATAGTAAAGTGACAACCTGGTTTTACTTAATGTCGTTTCCTGGATGTCAACACTTTTTTAATTAACAAAACACTTTACCTTGAACATTTTTAATATAAAAAAATATTTTAAAATCCATTATTATACTAAAAAATGACCCCAGAGAGCTCAAAAATGCAATAAAAAATACTATAAGCAATAAGTATAAGGAGATATAAGCAAGTATTTTTCAGTTTACTATGCAAATTACACTCTTTATTATAAAATTATTTTTTATTCCCATAAAAATTAAAATTCCAATGAACCAAAAATAAAGATATTTTATATATAATAATAACTACAAAATATAAGAAAACTCTAATTTAAATTTATTAATTTTTATATAAGCACACCTGAAAAAAACTCATACCTTAAAGATAAATTAACAAAATATAATATATTTCTTACAAAACCACATTGAAACTGTATCTGAAACTTACCATTTATACTTAAAAAAATTAGTACTATCCAAAAAATTAAAAAATTAAAAGTTTAAAAGTAAAAAATATATAGGCAAAGCAAAGTAAAGTTTATTTGGCTAATTAAAGCCACCAGCAAGAGCAGTGGCAACATCTTCAAGGTACTTCTTGATCTCCACCACCTTGTACTTCTTCTTCACTACCTTATGCACGTCCTCCTGGTAGTCTTGCTCCTTGGACTTCCTCTTATTGGGGGCCACCCAGTTGGCCAGGTTGCGGAACTTGGAGACAGTCCGGGCCTGCTCCTCTTGTAGCTTAGAGAAGAACTTGTTAAACTTGGGGTTGGTCCCAAACTTCACCTTCAGGTGCTTATGCTAAACCTCAAGGCTAGAGGTGGTCTTTGTCTCCCCCTTGAGGCAGGCGCCTTGACAGTTCCAAGGGGCAGTGGCCCTGCTCTTACCTCTCCGGGCAGTCACCTTCTTGCCCACCCATTGCCACTCAAAGTACTCCAGGTAGCCTTTGAAGATGGTGGAGTGCTTCTTGATATAAGCATCCTCCAGGAGGGCCTCAAAGCCAAGCCCAGTATGCTCCAGGCGCACAAAAGCCAAGGCAGCAAACTGAGTCAGGGCAAAGCGGCACTTCCCCTTACCATTGTTAAGATACTTGTCAAAAAGGTCTTTCTCACTCTTGAGATTATTGACAAGGGCCTGCCTAAAATGGAAGAAGCAGCCCTGGAATTCTCCATTGAAGGTGACCTGGAAGGCTCTGAACTGAGCCTGCTTGAAGTCCATAATGATCACCTTTGGCCCAAGTGAGCGCGCATGAGCTAGCTGCTCAGCGGCTATGGTTGCCTCATCCTTCTCAGCGGAGGAGGGATTTGCCCTTGTGGTGTGGGTGGGAGGGGGGAGCTGGTTGGCAGGAAGGGAGCTCAAAGCATCCTGGACAATCTTGAAGGCTCTGGCATAGACCTCTGTCTTGGCACCAGGTAAGAGAAAGAACACAAGGGGGATGACCTGGTCATTAAACTGCTCATGCAGGACCCAAAGCTGCTTGAAGAGAGAGGGGCAAGTAGCAAATGTGCTGTCACACAGCAAGGTGGTAGCAGTGTTCAGCTGCTCCAGGTTTTGGGTTTTGGCGTAGGCTACAATCCTATCCTCCACTTCCTGCCCATTTTCATGGAGCAGGAACATCTCACCATCCTCTGTCTTCTTGAGGGCATCTGTGAGGATAAGGTCCTTGATACTGGTGGCACTCTTGGCCAGGGGATTGGAGGCTTGACGCCAATAACTCACAAACTTGACCAACTGGGTATGAGTAGGGACCCTCTTGAGGTTGGTAGGGGACAGGTACTTGCAAGCAAGCACAGCCAGCTGGGTGGCAGAAAGGTCTTTGGAGGTGGGAATAATCTGCACAAGGTACCATTTGAGAAGGATGGAGATGGTAGTGTTGGGCATGATGCAGGTATGCTTGCCCTTGATGGTTTGGACCAGGTCCCAGCGCTCAGTGTTGAGCCGCACTGGGCAGGAGCGGTCCTTGCAGGTGTAATGCCAGCTCTTGAAGCCCCGGTTGGCATTGTTGCAGCTAGAGATATACCCATTGGCCACCATGGCCAGCCCACCCTCTACACTCATGATTGGGAAGTATTTGGGAAAGGAAGAGGGAACCTTGAATTTGCCATCAATGTTGCAGATGTTGTGGGCTAACAGAGGGTCCCAAGGGCCAGCAGGAGAATGACGGAAGCCAGGGAAGTAATTGGGGTGGGGCTTTGAATCATCCCCAGATGAGCTTGAAGGGGGAGAGTTTGGTGAGGTTGGGGAAGCAGAAGGGGGCTTGTTGTGGTGCTCCTCATGTGCAGGAGACTTTTCTTTGGGAGGGGTCTTTTTGCCTTGCCGCTTCTTCTTGGTTGGCTCCTCATCAGAAGCCGAGTTGTAGAAACTGTGCTCTGTAAGAGAGCCATCAGTTTCCTCTCTCCCAGTGGAGTGAGCAGGGCTCTTCTCAGGAGAGGGCTCAGTGGAGGGCTTTGGGGATGGCTTTGGGGATGGTTTGGGGGTGGCTTTCTCTGACAAGACAGGCTTCTTCTTGGTGGCTTTGGTGGGCTTGGAGGGACGCTTGGTACCCTTTGGCTGTTTGGAAGTGTTCTTGTCCTAAAATAATAAGTAAAATGGTTTAAAATAAAGCAAAGTATGTAAAAAAACAAAAAAAACAGCTTAAAAAGCATAATATACAAAAAGTAAATCTTAGATGGCTTTTCTTGGCATTTAAAAGTTAAAAAATACTTGTATAGTTTTTATTTTATTAAAGTTATAAATAACAAGTTAAAAGTTAAGAGAAATATGTGAAAGTATTATATTTAGATATAGATTTTATTTTAAAAACTAAAAAATATGAAAGAGCAAAGTCAAAAATACAACATATCAAAAAATGAGAAGTTTTTATTATGTAAAACATAAAGTTTTATATGTGAGAACTGAAAAGCGTTGACATTATGAGTGACAATTAGTAAAAAAAGCTGAATTCTCACTGCCAATTACAAAAATTGTAGACATTATTTTTGATGACATTGTCACTGTTGACATTTTTTTGAAAAGTTACTATGAAAAAACATAGTACGCTTAATTAAATTTATGCGGGCTAGCAAAAAATTAATTGTTTTCTGTGTGCTTTTGTTCACATATAAAAATTAAAAAAAACATAAAAATAAGTAAAAAAGTATCAAGGTTCTTTATTTCTTTATTAAAAATTATATTTTGGAGGTGGTAATATGATATTTTACCATTGCGCTTATATGAAGTTGTTAAGAAGTTGTATTCAAGTATTGAAAAGGGTAAAGTGTTGATAACGTCACTTACAACATTCTTTATATGAGGTGGCATATTAATCTAGGCTTAATCACACCACTCTAATTTGCTTAACTCCACCCCATGGGATGATCACAAGCAAATAAACAACATTTACGAGTGTTGACATTATTTTTAATAATAAATTCTATAGTAACTTACATAGTAAGTCACGCTTAAATTATTGGATCCCTGTTAGCCACCAATCCACTTAATATATCAAAGCCGGAATAAGTGCCACATATATATTTATAACATGAACCTTTCAACAATCAAATGTATATGCACTGTCTTTTTCAATATAATAATTCAATAAAAAATATTTTTAAATGCACACTTTTTTACTCTATATGCTTCAGTTTTGTTATTAAAAATAAGGTTGGCTTAAAAAGTGTTGACATTGACACTTTTACGTTGTGAAAACAAATAAAAAATAAACTAATTTTTATTAGTAAAAGTAAAGGAAAAATCAGGTTAAATCAAGTTTTTTATTAAGCTTAATATTAAATTGTGTCAAGATGGCCACAATTTTGTTGTTTTTTCTGGGTTTGCACCCCTGAACGCTTTAAAAAAGAATTAAGCTAGCGCAACTAGCAAAAAATATAGGAGATTTAGAGTTTTGAGTCAACAGTGGCCATGTCAACAAAGTGTCAACATGGCCACTGTCAACATTTTTAGTGTCAACATGGGCGCTGTTGCCATTTACTTGGGGTGTTAATTCCCCAAGAGGGAGTAATCAAATATGTTGTGACACCCCTTTATATTAGCCTTTGGGGGTATAATTGCAGAAAAACTTGATGCAGACTTGGGAAAATGGGCATCCTGTAGACAACAGCTTGAAAGTGCACTTGGCACCCCGTTTGAAGATCAATTCAAGAGGGCCAATCCACAGGGAGTCCAACTTGTGATCTCTTCCTCTTACTTGATGTTGTTAGTAGAGGACCAGGTCTCCAACTTGGAACTCTGGGAGGGGAGCATAGCCAATGTTGCTTGGTGTTAACTCCAGAGCCTTTGTCTTTTAGGCAGACACATACACAGAAGCTTGGATGTCAATTATGCAATTGCCTAGGCCTTTGATATGCTCTTTAGGGTTATAGGCAGCATCAGAGGTAGAGAGCTTCATCCTCAAGAGAGAGGGAGCAGTAGTCTCTCTTCTGTATAGAATGGCAAAGGGAGAGAAACCAGTAATCCTATGCTTGCTGAGGCAATAGGCAAATAGAGCAACTGGCAAGTACAGATCCCAGTTAGCATCATAAGATTAAGTTGGTTTCCTCATGATGGACACCAATGTATAATTAGCTTGTTCCAAAGCTTGTTAGTAGAAGGATTGTAAGGGGCTGAGAAGAATTGGTGTGTTCCTAGTGCTTCTACTACTGTGACAGATCCAGGTCCAACCAGTCTGTTGTGATCTGAGGCGCGGCACAGAGTCACAACGGGAATCCTACCTTAGGATTGGATTTGTACTAAGTCTCAGTTAGATGACAGGGAAGGCTATGCAATTACCTTGTGGCCCTGAATGAATAATATCTGTTAGACGTGGCTAGAGAGGCGCCAAAGTACTGGAAGACACAAACACAAAAATGTGAATAGAACTTAAATTTTATTGGTAGAAGTGAAATAAAATATATACTATGCAGCTTTATCACAAAACAGTACATAGATGGTAGGATCACTTGTCACAAGCATGAGTGGAGCAAGTGAGTTGCAAGGAATCTAGAAACTGAACAGTTGAACTTCCCAGTTTGATAACAGACTTATTTTGAGGGGTGAAATAAAAAGCAAGGATTGTCCTTGAAATAACCCTTTGAAGACAAAATCAAAACATGATGAATGGTGGCATTCACAACAGATACCTTTCTTGGTAACACTATCTTTGAGGATGGTAACACTATTGCCCCTGAAAATGAAGCAGCAGTTGCAATTATGCTACTCCAGTGACAGTATCTCAGCTTTTTAGCTTCTTGGGTACCTTACTTTCTTGAAAAAGTTTACCCCCATCTCTCTTAAGTGGCCACTCCCTTGTATTTGACTAGCGGGAAAACAACTTTATTCTGGACTCCTGAGGACGCACAAGCATTTTTGGCAGTCAAGGCTCTTCTGTTGGCTTCTCTGGTTTTGCAACATGTGGATCCAGAGCTTTCTTTTTGGTCTCTACGGATGCCTCCAAATATGCTGTGGCCAGTGTGTTGTTACAAACTGCCAGTGATGGTGTTGAAAGACTGGTAGGCTACTTCTCCTGAAAGATGGAGTCTCAGGAATGCAATTACATGATCTACAATAAGGAATTGTTGGCAGTTGTGGAATCTTTGAAGCATTGGTGTCAGGCACCCACTCACTTGGAAGTACTCTTCCAAGGTGGTGAATGATTGCAGAGGGATTTAGACCATTTACCAATGAACCCACAGGCAAGAACACCATATCAATATGAAAGAGCTCCCCAGCTAGGCAAAAACTAAAATCGGATTAAATTGTTCAAGGAAGACATACACACCTAAGTAGCACAAGAGGAAGGCAGAGGTCAATGGGCAAAAGACTTGTGGTTCTGCAGTTAAGTGTACAGACTGGTAGTTCTGAGGCTCTTCCTTCCAAGGTGAGTTGTGGTACAAGGGGGTAGCTGTATACCATACTCCTGGTATTACCTGGCGCCAGGAGCTATCCAAGAATTGAGCTTTGGGAGAAGTGCCAGAGTTTGCACAAAACCTATCAAAATGCCGGCCAATACAGCCAGCAACAAGATCATCCAATATATCCATTTATACCCAAGAGAATTAATAAAAGAATTCTTGGGTAATATCATGGTTAGGATTGAGAAAAGTTTTAAGTCAAGCTAAGAATGGACAATAATTTACTTGGGATGAACATAGACTTTATGGATTGAACAAGTATTGAAATGTAACTTAACAGCCTTATATAGCATGGTAGTAAGAAAATAGTTTGGATGGAAAATAAAGGGGATCAGAAGATTTTGGGATTAATCTGGAGAATTTGGGGCAACTGGAACTCATACTAAAGCTTTTTGTAAATGAATTTAGCATAAACAGGACAACAACAACAAAATAGAGATTTTAGCTGAAGTTATTTTGCCTATCAATAAGTCAAGCACTGGAGAAGCCCCAGATTTCTCCAGCTGATAGCTGGAGAACTGAAGAAGGACAGACAACGGAACCAGAGTTTTCAGAACTAGAATTCAAGGTAACAGCGTCAACCGCTGTGTGAACGTTACCTTTGATAGTCTGGAGCTGGTTCAAAGTTGATTTGGTGCTAGGTGATTGGCTACAGTCTTTTGTTGAAGGTAACAATTGGCTGATAGTAAGATTAACACTAACATTATCATCTAGTTGAGTAATTAAGTCCAGGGAAGTCTTGGGTTTGATCCCCACCCCTGAATTAAACCAATAATTAGTTTTTTTGGGCTGGCTTTAAAAGGTAAAATAGAACAAATAATACTAGCTAATTTAGATTTTCCAGTATTTCCCAATAAACCTGGCTTGGAGTGCCCTTCTGTGGTTGGCATTTTCAAAGAATTGTTGTCAGGAATTTCCTTAGGAAGATTCCTGACAATTGACATCATCACCTCATGTCAGTGCATCATCCCTTCATTGTAAGAACCAATCATAAAACCCTCCTGTACTATCTTCAACCCAGGGTTTTATCAGGTTGCCAATCCAGATGGCACAGTGATCCAACAAGGTACAATTTCTGTTACAAGTTTATCAAGGGGGTCAATAATCATTTGGCAGATGTGTTGAGCAGAAATCCTTTCCATCTTCCAGATGTTGGTATAGACGTTGAGTTTAAAACACATCCTTTGATTTCAGATGAGGCTGTGATTCCCTTTGTATTAACTCCACCCGCTACACTGGCTACCATGTTCTTAACTGAGGGCACAGACTTAGACTTATATTCAAAAGTTAAGTTTTTGAAGCCTCTGTCCAAGGGTTATGATAGGTTACTGGAACTAGCATGTGCACATCCAGTAGGCCAGCCAAAAGGTTATCATAAGATTGGGACAATTCTATATCACCAAGGTTGTCTATGGGCTCCTGAGGGAACTATTTGGGATGAAATCATGAAGGCCTATCACGCCTACCCTACACCAGGCCATCCAGGAAAAAATAAAACTGTTGAGCTGATTTGCCAACAGTTTTCTTGGAAAGGTTTGGCAGTTCAGGTATCAGCTTATGTTTGGGACTGCTTGGTATATGTCTGGTCCAAGTCAAGCAGGAACAAGACTACTGGTTTGTTGATTCCATTACAGCCAGCTGCAGAGCCTTGGACGTTGTTGTTGGTGGATTTTATTGGAGAACTTCCTGACTTAAATGGGCTGACTATAATCATGGTGGTGGTAAATTTCTTCACAAAAATGGCACACTTTGTTCCCTGCTCAACCACAATTACGTCGGTGGAGACAGCTAGGCTGTTTCTGAATAGAATCTTCTCCCTACATGGCATCCCTATGGAGATAGTGAGTGATTGTGGGCCCCAATTTATTGCTCAGTTCTGGGAAGCCTTTACTGGGAATTTTGGTATCAAATTGTGTTGCTCCACTGCTTTCCACCCCCAATCTGATGGACAAACAGAGAGGGTATACCAAAGTTTGGAGGTCTACCTACATTGCTACAATAATGTGTGACAAGATGAATGATGTGCTAACTTACCCATGGCTGAGTTCACATATAATAATGCCCCACACACATTGACTCAGGTTTTGACATTCTATGCCGATGTGGGTTACAATCCCTCATCCACCATGGGACCTCAACTGGTTAGCAACGTAGAGGCTGCAACTGATCAAGATGCTGAATTGAAGCAGGTTCATCAAGAGTTTAGGTTACTCTTGCCACCGCCATGACAACTTACAAGAGATAATTATTGCAAGCGTCAAGAAGGTCCTACCTACAGGCCAGGTGCTCTAGTAATGATGGACACCCATAATATGAAGTTGAAAGTCCCCTGTTGAAAGCTAGGACTTAAGCAAGTATATCCCTTCAAAGTTGAACGTCAAATTGGCCCTTTCATGTATTGGTTAGATTTACCCCCTTACTTTAAGATTTTTCATACCTTTCATGAATGCTTACTCGCCCCTTTAAGGGTGCTGAGATGTGTTATAACTGTGCTGTTTGAGCAGAGTTACAAGGGGAAAATATTTGGAAAAACTAGATAATATTCTTTATTGAGAGATAGGTATTACATAGTCATTGTGAATTGTGGATAACAGGAACATGATAGCGCTGATCACATGGTGGGATAATGAAGGGGGTGGCTTGATCCTGGTAATGAGTCAAGCGCCAAAATGAGGTATCCACCATGGGGGCTCAGCTTTTGTTCATGATGTTGTTTTTGGAAATTCAAGTCAACTTCCTAACTTAGCTTTGGGTGACTGGATAATTGGATTGCAGGTCACAAACCTGTTTACTCAGAACCTTGCTGGTGGGTCAAGCCTGCTGTTTTGACATCCCCCAACTGAAGGTCAGCCTCCACTGGGGGTAATTTGTCAGGGAGGTTGTCAGGAGCCTGGGCACTGTACTTTACTAACTGCTGTTGGTGGCAGGTAGGACAGTTTTGTGTTGCTTCTGTCTTGCCTTGCAGGGTCTCAGGCGGTCATGATGGAGAACTTTGTCTTGTTTAAGTTTACCAAGACCTTGCACAAGGTAAGTGTTGTTTTTGTTTACCTTTAGAATAATGGGCAGGGCCACCTTTTCTGGTTTTAGTTTACTTTTTTTGGTGTTCATGACCCAGACTTTATCGCTGACCTCATGCCTATTTTGAATGGGGGCAAATGTCTTTTGTAGACGCTTTTCTTCTCTCTCTTATTGATTGCTATTGGCCTGTATGACCTGGGGATCTGAGCGGGGTGGAACCTTGCTTGGTATTTCCAGCTTGGGTCCTGATAATGCTTGAATGATATTGGGCTGTGTGCCATATACTAACTCAAAGGGCTTTTCCCGGCGGATCTGTTCACATGGGTCTGGCATACAAGCAATGCAGTTGTTAGCTGCTTGTACCAGTCCTCAGGTCTCCTGGCAGTGAGCTTGGATAGGGCTTGCATGAGGCTACCATTCAGCTGCTCTACGCGTCCATTGGCCTGAGGGTGGTATGGTGTTGCCACAGTATGTTTGTCCCCGTTTTTAGCAAGGTATACATTGGTGTTTTTGGAGGTTAATTCTTTCTCTCCATTGGTTATCAGGAGTTCTGGAATTTCCAAACTTACTGATGATTTCTTTCCCTATGAATTGCTGTATGTCATTACCAGTGTGTGTTTTTACTGCTTGAGCTACTGGTCATTGTGTGGCAAAATCTATTGCGGTAATGATGTACTTCTTCTTGTTATGTTTCCCTGGAATGGGGCCCACAATGTCTAGGGCCCACACCTTGAAGGGCAGTTGCATGCAGATAGGTAGTACTGACTTAGGTGGGGTTTTGCTTTTTGCAAATTTCTCACATACTTTGCATTGTTCTAAGACTTCCTGAACGTCTTGGTACAGGGTTGGCCACCATGCCTTATGTTTAAGGAATTTGTAGAGGTTAAAACTTTTTTTGTGCCCTAGGTCCCAATGGTAACTTAGGATGGTGTCAACTTGCTGATGTGTGGGGACATAAGAAATGGTGGTTCTGCCGGAAATTTTTTGATGTAAGGTTCCATACACGTCTGCAAATAGGTGTTTGTTCTTAATGACCATTTCCTTTGTTATGTCTGTGGTTCCAGGGGGAAACCCTTCATCTTTTGTTCAAAGTACCAAGAGAGGCCAGTCAGGTTGAGCCTATTTTCTCCTCTTGTAGCTCAGATGTACAAGTGCAAGAATGAGTTGGCCATGGCAAGTTCAGGGCCAGGCTTGTACTGTATGAGCATATTGAATCTCTCCAAGAGTTCCATCCAGTGGGCTTGACGGTGGGATAGGTTTGCTTGGGTTTTGAATTATATAAGTGACTTGTGGTTAGTCAAAGCTACAAACTCCTCCTATTGCTCTAGGTAGCAACACTATTTGACCAGATGGTGTACAATTACCAGCAACTCCTTGTTGTGTATAGGGTATTGGCACTTGCTGCCTGGCAGTCTGCGTGATTTGTAGGCTATGGAAAGGAAGTCACCATTATTGTTTTTGATTTGTAGCACTCCGCCAATAGATGCATCAAAGGCGTCTGTCTCTATTTGGTATTCCCCATCACATTTGGGGTATTGGAGAATGGGTGCTGTTGTAAGTTTCTCCTTAAGACGTCTGAAGCAAAGGTTGCATTAGGGGGTCCATACAAACTTAGATTTGGTGCCAGTTATGGCAGATAGGGGTGCAGTCAGGATGCCACAGTTGGTTATGAATTGTTGTACATAGGCAACCATGCCCAAGAATGTTCATAGTTCTGACTTGCCTTTTGGAGATGGCTTTTTACAGATAGCTTGAATTTTCTGGTTATCAGGTTTAATGCCATCCTTTGAAAGGATGTGTCCCAAGAAGGGAAGCTGCTTGCAGAAGAACTGGCATTTGGAGGGCTTGGCTAGCAGCTTGTGTTGCGCTAGGGTGGCAAAGATTTCCTCCATGTCTTTGTGATGTTTTTCTATTGAGGGGCTATAGACAATCATGCTGTCCAGGTATACCAAGGTGTGTTTATCAATATGGGGGGAAACACCTTGTTCATGAAGGTTACAAAGGTTGACAGGGTGTTTGTCATCCCAAAGTTGAGCACCACACACTTGTATGATCTGTATTTGGTGAAAAAGGCTGTTTTAGGACTTTATTCTTTCTTGATGCAGATCTGGTTGTAGCCAGCAGTTAGGTCAACCTTGGAGAAGACTGTGGCGCTGCTTAAGGCATTTAATAGGTCGTCAATGAGTGGTAGTGGGTAACAATTCTTGATTGTAGCTTTGTTTAGGGCTTGGTGGTCTGTGACTAGGCGTAGAGTACCATCTTTTTTGCTACAAAGAATACAGCCGCACCAAAAGGTAACTGTGAGGGGAAGATAAGTCCTTTCTCTAATGCTTCCTTGAGGTAATCACATAGGGTTTTGTCTTTGTTTGGGGTCAGGCAATAGATGGGTTGCGCCTTAGGTACAGCTCCCTTGAGTTGGATGTAGTGTTGGATGTGTTTCTCTGGTGGAAACCCAGGTAGAGCCTCTTTGAAGATCTCTAGATGGCGGGCTACAATTTCGCGGTCTTGAGGTGTGGTGGTATCTTGGTGGTCCTTGAAATGCATGATCTTAAACTGGAAGGATTCCCAGTCAATTGCCTTGAGGTTCTCCTGTTTTTCCAGGGTCTCTGTGATGCGCACAAAGACGTGATTGTGTAGGAGCTGGTCCACTGAGTCAGGGTATATCTGGTGATTGGCGCCTTCACATTTGATGTTCAGTACCAAGGTTGCCCAGTTATGGGGGTTGTTCCTCTGTAAACAGTCCAGTCCCAGCACAATATCAAACTTGGGAAAATTAATGATGGGACCCTGGATAGTGAAACGCAGATTCTCTAGCATAGCAGAGAATGGGACAGTTTCCCTTGTCACGGCAATGCAATGTTCATCAGCTAAAACCATGTCTTTAATCTGCAAAGGATTAGTGGTTAGCTTGAACTTTTCCACAAAGCTGCTTTTGACTAGGGTTCAATCTGAGCTAGAGTCCAGGAGTGCAGAGTCTGTGTAACTGCAAAAATGAAAATGGTAAGACATCAGTTTATTGGGATGTCTGGCAATGGTGTAGAGTACCGAGTCTTCCAAGGGCACTTGGATTATTGGACACTGGTCTACGTCCTTGGGTTGGTACTCATTATTGGGCAAGTCATGAGTTGTGCGGGGAGAGCTTGGCTCGCTTAGTGCTCTCCCTAGGCTTTCCCCTCATCTTGGTTGTCTTGTGTGGCAGTGATACAGAAATGGGTGCAGTTTGACTGGCTGTTGTTCCTGTTTCCATGCCCATTTGAACCCGCGGGTTTGTGGTTTGAACTGTTGCTGTTGTTCCCAAGAGGCAGTTGGTTGGAGCACCCAGCTGGGTGGGAATCTTTGGGCCGCTTTTGATGTCTAGTTTGTGACTTGTGGAGAGCATTGGATGTTTTTTAGCTTTCTCTGCTTTGCAATACAGACTTTGCAAGTTGGTTACTTGGTCCAGGTTTACGTGTCTCATTACATGCAACTTGAGTGTGTTGTAGTACATGAGATGGGTGGCTGGGGTTTCAAAGGCCATATCTGAGGGGGGCGTAGTTGAAGCTCCTCCTATGCTTGGATGTGCTCCTTTACGGTGCCAGTTTGGGTTAGGTTCTTTACTTGGTGTATAATCATGAGTGCGGTGTCCTCAGCACAAACCTTGCCAAGAAGTCTTGTTTGAAAGTGTCCCAGTTTTTCTCTGTGTGTTCTTCATGCCACTTGTTGCACCAGGTACCAGTGTCATGCATCAGTCAGATGGAGATCTCTACAATCCAAAATTATTTCAGGCATTCCATTTGGGCCAGTTTTCTTTGGGAAGATTGGATCCATGCTGCGGCATTATTGTCGTTGGCTCCAGAAAAAGGTTCCAATGTAGCAATTTGCAGTCTCTGAGCTACGTAGACTGACATGGTGCTCTCACCAGTTGCTCAGAGCATAGCAGCGGGTGCCTGAAAGAACCCTTGCACCAACAGGGCGTTGAAGGCAGGTAGCGCAATCACTGTGTTCTGGTACAGTAAAAACCATCAGGTATTTTGGCACCTGGCGTGTACGGTGTCCAGTCTAGCAGGAGGCCAGACATAATTCTATTGAGGATTTGTTGGCCACAGCAAGTACAGGCAACAGGCGGAATCTTGGGGAATAAAGTAGGATGGAAAACCTACCTGTGCTACCAATGTTGTAACTGTGCTTTTTGAGCAGAGTTACAAGGGGGAAATATTTGAAAAAACTAGATAATATTCTTTATTGAGAGATAGGTATTATATAGTCATTGTGAATTGTAGATAACAGAAACATGATAGCGCTGATCACACGGTGAGATGGTGAAGGGGGTGGTTTGATCCTTGTAATGAGTCAAGCGCCAAAACAAGGTATCCACCATGGGGGCTCAGCTTTTGTTCATGTTGTTGTTTTTGGAAATTCAAGTCAACTTCCTAACTTGGCTTCAGGTGACTGGATAATTGGATTGCGGGTCATAAACTGGTTTACTCAGAACCTTACTGGCGGGTCAAGCCTGCTGTTTCAACAGATGCTTTCTTCCCAACCCATTCTTGTGGAAAGTGAACCTGATTACAAGTTAAATTGCATTTTGGCTTCCCGTAAGAATTGACACCGCCTGGAGTATTTGGTGTCTGGAAAGGTTACCCTGAGTCCAAAAATTTGTGAGTTCCCCACTATGATTGTTCTAATTCCCCAGATTTTATTCAGGAGTTTTATAATTGCAATCCCACAGCCATTGATCACCCCAAGCTTACCTTAGCAGCAATGAAACTTCCCCTGCCCACAAGAACTTTTCTTATCCCATCTTCTGGATGGTGGTATTATGCCTCAGGCTAAAGTGGAGGGTAATGTCACAGTAGATTCCATAATGCTGGGGATTATTTGGCCAAGTAGAAAGTCTCAAAAAGCAGGGAAAACTTTAAAAAAATTGACTGATTTATTGGACTTGAATCAAACAGTTGATTGAAAATGGGTTACAGCTGCTCCAGTTTGCCAGTTAAATCTGATTTCCTCTTATAAGCTGATGTTGATAAATTGACGTAATATGAGAGTCACCTGATATAATCTTATTTATTAGCATGTTCATCAGAAGTTGATTGATCAAGGCTTCTTTGCAAACTGGACTAGATACTCACTTAACAATGTGAAAGGAATAGGAGCCAGGATCCAGATGGTATTGCTTAGTCAATTTTTGATATATATGGAATAATTTTCACTGTTTCAACTCTTAAGAGTTGAGTCCTCTCAAAAATTTTACTCAATGAAAAAATATCCTTGGGTCTAACTTTATTTTAAAATTCATCCTGTAGTTGGCCTGCTGCGCTAAATTCCCTACAATTTAATTCTTAGCTGAATCATTACAGGAAGATGGGGCCCTGCTGTTGGCACTTTGTCGCCACCTCCTAAATAATGTTAATCCAATGCCTGCCAATCTTGGAGTTGTTCCCCTACATTTGAAGCTGAAACACTGTTTCTATATCAGTGTCCTGAATTTTATGATGAAGACACTCTGATTCTATTACAGGCTATTTATCTCAGGATCTTTTGGTTAGGGTTAATTATTTTACCTAACCCTAGTATCTCATTTGGAAATTTCACAAAACAGTATTTGAAGCTTTGTTGGTGGTTAATCAGTAACTCCATGTGTATTTGGGTGGTGATTCCCCACCACTTGGAGACAGCTTCTTACTATCCTGTGATTTCCATCACATTGATGTGGCATTGCTCAATTGGCAATTTCTAATTTGTTTCTAAAGCAAACAACATCATGCCAATAGATAGTCCAAATTAATTGGTGCTTCTTCCCAGGGGAAACAATAAGAGCCAGAGGGTCTGCAGGGTAAGCTAGTACAAATCTTTCATATACAGTGTGCATCAAATCCCCTAAAGAATTGAGTGGTTTGACTGGCATTTGGGAGCTTTTCTTGGTGCATCAAGGGAAAATAGTGAAATCCAAAGCCAAAGGGGGCAGTGAATTTAAATCTCCTAATTAAGAGTGCTACTAATTCAACAGGCTGATCCTTCCCTTAATTTATTCCCAGTCAGAATGTTACATAGACCACACTACTATTCTATCCCCTGGATTTTTTGGCTCCCAAATATTGTTTATCAGCCATACTGTTCTTAAAATAAACACATCTTATCCATATTCTTGTCCTTTCTAATTGGACTGTTGGCTTGCCCAATTTAAATACAGAACTATTATAACGGCTCAGTTGCAACACTTTGATGCTGGACATTGATTTCCCCAGTCAGATCCTGGGGGAGCTGAGAAAAAGGGTGCAGAGGATGACAAGCTTGGAAGACTTAGGTCAGCCGGCTGATAGGGAATGGGTTACAGCGGCCTGGTGTAAGGGTGAGATCTGAGTATCTAAGTAAGGTTAGCCTAGATAAGCTGGCATTATCTTAAAGCCACTCATTACTCTGGTGTCAGTTGTATGGGTTGTCAGGAGTTGAGCAACCAAGGGTTCTTCTGGTACCGGTCCAGTTATTCATGGAACAGCCCAGGGGCCAGGGATCCCAGTGAAAGTTGCCAAGCCAATAAATTTGATACATTGTATATTTCTCTCTGTAAGGAACACCTTTTCAACTATTCCTGAAAAACCCAGGAATCTTTGGTCCTTATAGGCACTTACAACTCTTTTTTTAAATTGGATGTTCCTCTAGGACCTAGAAATGTGTTATTAGATTGTAGTATCATGAACTTATTACTTGATGCCTTTGAATTGAATGTTCAGGAAAGTTTAGTATTTCCCACTACAGGGATTGAACCCAGGACCTTGTACTTGCCACACTGTCACCTAATGGGAGTTGGTGATTTGGATTTGAACTTGCTTTACGCTCTTACAGAGAACAATCTCTGAAGCCAATCAGAGTTTATGCCTGGCTCTCTTGGCTTTGAATTTGCTTCTGCTTCAAGGTTTGAATTTGCAACTGAGAAACAAGGCTCTGTAGTCCATTCAGACAGCAGTTGTAGTTGTTTTCCTTATTCTAGTGGATACTACAACCACCAGAAGCCCCCCAGTCTGAGTTTACTCAGACAGCTGGGGTAAATGATATCTAACTGTTTGATAGGCTCATCAGGGGCATTTTGGTCATTATTTGAATAGCATTTATTTTATTTTTGTGCTGAAACTACTTCTGCTAAGGGTTCCCCCTACAGTTCTCCACTATTGCTCCCATTTTTCCTTTGAAAACTCCAATTTAAAGAAACTGACAGTCTATATAAGGCTCTATCTTGTCAGTACTTTGAATTTTTCAGTTAATAAAGTCATTTCCTTAACCAATTTGACTTTCACTTGCTTGTTTCCTTCTTAACTCCAAAGCCATGATATTACCCAAGTCCTCCCAATGGGAGCCATTTGGGTATAAATGGTTGGTTTGTTTGCTCCTGGTGCAGGCCTTTGTAGCAAGTGTATTGCTAGGAACCAGAGAAGATTCTGTTCTTCCACCCCCCTCAGTATCTAAATAAGTTGTTGCGTCAGGTGATACCAGGCGTCTGGTACACTCTACACCCTTGTCCCCAGTCCCTCCTATTATGGAGAAACCACATGTGTTTATGTACAGCAATCCAGCTCTAACACCCAATTTATTCTATCCCTTGCCTTTGGCCTTCCTACTCAGCTACCTAGGAGCCTACTTCTTTCTTGATAGATTTAATCCCCTCCTGGGGCGGTATTGTTTGCTTGGGGAACCATTCCATATGGGAATGGTCTCTGTACCTGTTGATACCTTGGTTACAGGTTTGAATCCTTCCACAGCCATAAACCTGCTTGATGGTATATTTTCAAGTGGATGGGTTCCTGAAACTCTCACTTTTCAGCCTTTAAGGGTTGAGCTCTCAAAGATCCTAGATCCTAATAGCTTGATTCTCAATGAAAAGATCAATTATGTTTCAATCCCTGATTAGACCTCTCAATGTAACCATTTATGGGACTGCTCTGGTATATCCTGTACAGCTGTTTTAGACCAAATTGTTACAGTAAGTTGGGGACATATTCCTGTTTGTGTGAATGTATCAAGATCTTTACGGCAACCGCCAGAATTAACTCATTCTGCAAATCAACTTACTGAATGTCGACAATTTGTCCACATTCAGTAAGTTGACATTATTTTGGTATTTATCTGCCGGAATTGGCATTTCCAAAACTAAGCTAATTTTTCATAGTGAATTATTAAGTCAGAATTGAAAAATTAAAAGGGAACAGACATAATGTTGACACCATTTAAATAAAGGCTTAATTTTAAGCCAAAAAACTAATATATTTACTATGAAAATGTAAGTTTCTTTGTACTTTTACATTAAGGTTGACTACAGTAAGTAATATCTGGATGTCAACCCTAAATAAGAATCCATAAATTTCTTAATAAAATACACAATATTCTAAAAATAACTACTTTTTATATTTTATACTACTGTTTTTATTAAATATATATTAAGATAAGCATTGAACAAAGACATATGTCAACTTTCAGAGCATTCTTTGTATTATTTAGATATTTACTTTTATTTTAAACTCACTGGATAAACTATAGCTTATTTCCGGAAGTCCACTTAAGCCAACACACATTTGTTAAAACTAGAATTTATATATGTAATTATAATGTTGACTTTGTGTCAAATTGACGTATTGCCTCAATTGCAACAAAGGGGTTTGGCTAAGCAAACAAAGTGACATAATTTAAGCAAGATTTAATAGGAGAGTTGGTATAAAAGAACGCTGACTGCCTGAATGTTGACACCTTCACTTATTTATTAGTAAAACACTGCCACTTAACAAAAAGCACACATACAATGATATGGTAATTCAGGCCAAAGTACCCAGGGCTGTACTTCAGACTTCCCTCTACAATCCCTATTATTTAGTTTTCATAAGCTACATATGCAACTCTTTAATTTGTTTAAATTTAAAAATAATCAATTTTGGCCTTAAAAAACCAACTCCGGAAAATATTAACCAAGCTTTATAAGTGATTTACATAGTGTTTTTCCACTTTAATGCTGACTGTCATTATGTCGACGTCAAAATTAAAGCGTTTTTTATGCTGACAAGCTAAACTAAATATTTTTGACTACTGTGACTACCAGAATGCCAACTTTTTATTTAAACATGGGTCTTCTATTCTTTAATAATAAACTAGCTCTAAAATTACTTTCTATACTTCTATAAACTATTTACTTAATAATAAAAAAATAAAACAAGTGATTATTATTTAATTTTATTTATGTCTCACATGATTATTCTTACTTTATGAACTCTACTCTAATTATTGTAGGACAAATCTTGCAAGATTCCACAAAAGAAACCCAAGTCAACCAAGAAAGTGCCCAAAGCCTCTGGAAAGGCCCAAAGTCCCTACACCAACAAAAAACCAGCCAAAGAGCCCTCAAAGAAAGAGAAGACAAAGGAGAAGACCCCAGACCCTGAAAGCAAAGAGCCCTCTCCTGACCCCTCCTCTTCTACAAGCTGGTACCAATCAGAAGGAGATGAGATTCTACTAAACTAGCAAGGAAGAAAGAAGATACCCAAGAGTCCAGAACCCCAGTCAAGCCCAGATGAATCAAACTCAAAGGAATCAAGCCCCAAGGAATCAAGCTCATCCCAGTCCAGAAAGCGCAAGAATCCAACTCCAGATAATTCCCCTCCACCACCCAACAAATCTGCACCTCCATCCTCCTCATCAAGTATCAATAAAGAAGATCCTGATGATTACCTGTCTGACTATCATCAAGCACCAATTGGCCCATGGGATCCCCTAAAGGTTCACAATATATGTAACGTCAAAGGAGAGTTTAAGCTCCCAAAGAAGTTCCCTTGGTTTTTTCCTCTAATGTCTGTCAAAGGAGGTGCAAATTTAGTCTGTGATGGCTATGTTTTCAATTACAACAATCAGAAGAGAGCAGGGAGAAGCAAGCATTATGTATGTGAAGATAGAAGCTGTGCTGCCAGAATTAATACAGAAGGATGGGATAAAGTCACTAGTGAAAAAGGAGAGCACACATGTAATGCTCCAATAAATCTTATTGAAAAGCTTCTAAAGTGGTACCTCTACCAAATGGTCCCAGTCTCCAAAGATGTCAAGGCTTCTGATCTGGCAGTTAAGGCCATCTCACACCTAAGTAATGAGAACCTGAAGCTCATCCCTGACCGCAACCAGTTGGTAAAGTACATATGTGACAAACGCCGTGACCTAGTCCCCCATAAGAAATCAGCCATGGTTCAAGGAGAGTTAGTCTTTACAGAGGAGTTAAAGATGTTCAATAGTGATGAGGTATTCCTTTTACATGATGATGGGCCTTCATCAGAGGCAAGAATTATATGCTATGCTACACAACAGAACCTGGAGCAGTTGAGGGATTCAGAGACCTGGTTATGTGATGGTACCTTTGCAGTATGCCCCTACCATTTTTACCAACTATGGATTGTACATTCTCTTATTGAAGGCAAGGTGCTCCCATTTGCCTACTTTCTGCTTCCTGGGGCAACAGAAGAGATCTACACAAGGGCCTTTAAAATCCTTCAGGAGGGCATCAAATCCCTACCCAGTAATAGAAAGAGTCCCCCTGGCCATAACACTAGAGCCAATTCAGATAATGATTAAAAGGATAAAGCCACCCTTGCTGCAGAAAAAGAAGCTCAAGATAAAGCACTTGGCCCCTCAGCTATAATCATGGACTATGAAACTGCCCAGTATAACACTTTTGTAAATACCTTTGATGGAGAGGTCCAGGGGTGTTTTTTCCATTATTGACAGGCTGTCAACAGGCAACTAAAGGGTCTACCTGAGCTCAGCAAGCTCCACTGTCTAGATACATCAGGAAAGTGCAAGTTCTTAATTCAGCAGTTTGTGGCACTAGCCTTTGTAAAGCCAGAGCATGCTGGACAAGCCTTTGAGCTCCTATGCCAGGATCCATATGCCAAGAAACATGATGGTGCCTTCTACCCTTTCATTGGATATTATGAACCACAGTGGATTGGACGTAAGGTCACTAAGCGCCGGAGCAAGCCCAGAGCCAAAGCCAACTGGAACTGCTATCAGGCAGTTCTTAAGGATGAGATGAAAACTACTTCATCTTTGGAGGGCTGGCATAAGCATATCAAGTCCTCCTTTGGAATCCAGCCCAGATACAACACCTTCTACAAGCACCTCAAAGTCCAACAGGGGAAGACTGCTGCATCCATCAGAGATATTGAGAACCGCCCATCTAAGAAGAAGAGAATCACCAAAGAGAAACAGTATCAAGAGAAGATCAAGGACGTTGTCAAGGCCAAATATAAGCTTTCAGAGATTGGAGAATACATCAAGAAGATTGCCATAGTTTTTAATGGCAACCAGGTTATTACAGTCTAGCTTTTCATTAAATTTATTGAGTATTGCCTAATTTTTTATATAGTTCTTATATATTAAGTATAATATTTTAAATAAATAGTTATTCTAAATAAATCATTAATCTTTTATGATACCTCTTTTATAAAATCATTGGTTTTTTATTGATAGTTTGATGCTTTAGACTGTATTACATGGCCTATATTGGTATTTTACTAGTAAATTATATGTTTTTTGTAGTTTTTAATATAGAAAAAACTTTATATTACTGTTTCTGATTGCTATATTTTGCTTTAATACGTGAAATTTTATGTAGTATCTTTTTGTGTATTGGATTTTTTTGTTTTTATAAGTGGGAAAAAGTTTATTATAGTAAAGATAGCTAATTTCATAGTAAAATAAAATAAAGGTGTATTTTTATGAATTTTTTTAATATTCATGTATAATTTTTTATAGACTTTTTAAAATCTATGTTGTCACATTACCCTAAAAAGTATCTTGAAGCTTAATTTTTATTAAGTAAAATGTTCAGGAAACAGGTTTCTGCTTATTAAAAAAGTGTCGACATTTAGTAGTCTGCATGAGTCAAAACTTAATTCCGACTTTTCAATGCTGTTGACATTAAAGTATTTTTAATTCTGATTATAGACATATAGTAAGTTGACTTGCGGAATGAGTTAATTCTGGTGGTTGCTGATCTTTACTGTTGAGATTTAAGAAGAGTCCCCCAGTTCCCAATTATCTGAGGTTTACTCAGAAGACTCTCTGGTCCTGTCTTAAGCTATTTATCTTGGTCTTCTCAGATTAGCTTTAGTCTTCCTGTTAGACCCTAGTATCTTGTCTATAAATTCTAACAACCGTTGCTTGATGCCTTACTGGCAGCGTATCATCAGCAAGATGTGGACCTGGGTGTTTACCCCTCACCGCTCAGTGGCTTCTCCCTATTACCTAGAAGTTCCTGTCACCCCTGCCCCATAACAGATCTAGCTCTATGCTAATCCCTGATCCCCCTTGTTGCATTATTGAATGGATCAGCCAAAACATAGTCTGTTTATGTTAAGGGCAATAAAATGATTGTCCACTTGTTTTGCCGTGTCTTCTATTATATCCCTGATAACTCATTTAATTTCACCTAAAATCAATATTTGAATTGAAGGTTTATTGTGCTTAGAGCTGGGTCTTTACTTCCGCAGCTAATAATAGATTTGAAGCATTAAAGAGCCACTTTCTTCTATTTGGCAATGTGCGTAAAACTGGTTGTTTTCTTGCCTAAGCACTTTCCAATGTCATTTCTCCACTGCTCCCATATGGCAAGTCCTTCTTTTAGTGCCTCTTTTCTTTGGCAGTAATTCCCCTGCCCCCAATATATAACCTTCTAACATATCAAATAAAGAGCCAGTTTTGTCTTATTTACTTTTATTCTTCTGTCTTAACCAAGGCTGTCACTATACCAACTACAGGTATAGTATTAAGAAAAAGAGTAGTAGACTAACTAATTGTAGAATTCAGCACCCAAGCTACTATTTTTACATCACCCCTGATGTGCTGGAAGTTGTATCCCCTTGTATGAAGCAGATCTTATTGCAACAGTAGTACCCATGATAGCTGTATCCAGCACATGCTCACACCCCAATTGGAACACTGCTGCAGGTTCCACCCCTGGTGGCTTGACAGCCTACTACCTGGGTATAAGGACTGCCATCCTTCTCAATCTTGATGGTCCTATCCCTGATCCCCTGTTTCTCATCCCTTTCTAGATAGCTGTCTTTGCCAGACCTAGCATCAATCTATAGCTAGCTCAGCCACAACATTGATCCTTTTTGGGGATGGGCCTTTCTCAGGGCTACATTGGGCAGCTTAGGGCGGGTGTGATTTTACTACAGTCACATTGGTCTGTAGTTTCACAAAGAGGTAGAATTTTGATGAACTTGATAGGCTGAAATTCATAACAATAGGGTTACCTTGAAGAGATTTTCCAGTGTAGTAATTGATACCAAGGAATAAATTATGATGTACTAATTGAGGGCCAAAATGAATCATCTGAAAAATTCAGATTATGAGACTAGGTGTCCCAATCCAATTGATTAACTGGGAAAGTTAATTTATATATACCCTAGAATATGATTAAAGGGGATTTAATCATAGGGCCAAAATGGACTTGACTGTGTCAAGTAAAGACTTGATGTCTTCAAACAAATTAATTAGCTGGGAAGATTAATATATACTTAGGAATATAATTAATGAGGATTTAAATATATTGTTTAATTATCTTGACTGTGTCAAGAAGGTTGGTTAAGGTCAACCAGAAGTAAACCTCCAAATTGTGGTTTAAATGCACCGTTTTTGGCAAATCCATTAGGTTAGAAGCACTGCTGCACTTCCTAATTGATTTTTAAAGCGCTGAGGCATCACTCAGTGAATGTTTCAGGCGCTGAGGCTCTGGAGCGCTGTGGCACCGCCTGGGAAGTTCCTGGACGCTGCAGTGGCGCCTGGTTTGAGTTTCAAAGTGTTCTAATGGGTTTTTAACGCAAACCCCCATTAAATGCAAAAATAACTAAACTAGACAATGGTTTCTATCCATTCAGGATTGATCAGCTGGTTCCCAGTTGGAACAAAAAAGGCTTTGATCAGGCATACATATATTTCACAGGGTTTTGGCGCCAGAAGCCCAGAATGCTTCAACCCAAAACAATACATTTCCACAGAAGGAATCAGGTGATTCTGGAATGTATTAGGGCACATTCTTATAGGTTAAGAGTGTGAAGATCTTTTTGGTAAATATCTGGATTGAATGATGCTGTTATGTCATAAACCATGTGATAGGAATCCAGGTGAGATTCCAGAACCAGAGGGGTTTTCAGCTGAATCTACCTGATTGGTATATAATGGAAACATGATAATAATAAAAGATGATAATTATGTGTGACAATGGTCTCTTTCCCTCAATCATTTTATGCTTTATGTTTTTTTTGCTTTTAACTGAAAGAAGACTACCATGGAATAAAATATAGGGTCTGCAGCTAAGACTATGGGAAGTGAAAACATGGAAGCAATCACCAGATGGCAACAAGTTTAACGCCAAGATTGCTTTCCTGGAATCCAAGCTTATCAATGTTGCAACTGAACCAATGAGAGTTCAGTATTTGAATTGGGGAAGACAACAGTCTAATAGAAAGGACAAGAATGAATAGAATAAGGTATTGTTTATTGTAGAATATTGTGATTAATATATCATGTGGGGAAAGCCACAGGGCTATAAGGGTGTGGCATAGTGGTGTGTTCTATGTGTTGTAACTGTGCTGTTTTAGCAGAGTTACAAGGGGAAAATATTTAGAGGATAGATAATAATCTTTATTGTGAGATAGTGATTATATAGCTATTGTGAATCAATGGATAGAAGGAACATGATTAGTGATTACACGGCTGGATGGAAGAGGGGGTGGCTTGATCCTGTTAATGAGTCAAGCGCCAAATCAAGGTATCCACTGTGAGGGATCATCATTTGTTCATGTTGATTGATTTGGTAATCCAAGTTGACTTCCTAGTCTGGCTTCAAGTGACCGGGTAATCAGATTGCGGGTCACAAACCTGCTTGGTTGGAACCTTGCTGGTGGGTCAAGCCTGCGGTTTTGACACCCCCCCCCGGCTGAAAGTTGGCCTCCTCAGGAGGCAGGTTGTCAGGGAGGTTGTCAGGAGCCCGGGAGCCATATTGAACCAGTTGTTGTTTGGTGGCAGGCAGGGCCGTTTCTTGTTGCTTCTGTCTTGCTTTACAAGGTTGTAGGCAGTTGTGGTGTAACGTCTTGTCCTGCTTGCGTTTCCCGAGCCCTTGCACAAGGTAAGTGTTATTGTTGTTTACCTTTAGGATTATTGCTGGCCCTACTTTTTTGGGTTGTAGTTTGCTTTTGTCAACATTTATGACCCAGACTTTGTCCCCGACTTCATGTCTTTGATGGATGGGAATGAAGGTCTTTTGTAAGTGTTCCTTTTCTTTGGTTGCTTGTTTGCTGTTGACCTCTATTATTTGAGGGTCAGAGCAAGGGGGACTTGACTTGGGATTTCCAGTTTGAGTCCTGTCAATACTTGAATGATATTAGGCTGTGTGCCGTATACCAGTTCAAACGGGCTTTTCCCTGTGGATCTGTTCACTTGGGTTTGGCACACAAGTAATGCAGCCAGTAGCTGCTTATACCAGTCTTTAGGTCTCCTGGTGGTGAGTTTGGCTAAGGCTTGAACAAGGCTATCATTAAGCCGCTCTACGCATCCATTGGCCTGTGGATGGTATGGTGTTGTGATGGTGTGTTTGACCCCGTTTTTGGCGAGGTACACATTGGTGCTTTTGGAGGTCAATTCTTTGCCCCCCCATTAGTTATCAGGAGTTCTGGCTTTCCAAACTTACTGATTATTTCTTTGCCAATGAATTGTCAAACATTGTTACCAGTGTACAATTTCACTGCTTGGGCTACTGGCCACCTTGTTGCAATCAACTTGTTGATGTGTGAGAATGTAGGGAATGGTTGTGCCATCCGACATCTTTCTGTGAAGAGTCCTGTATACGTCAGCAAAGAGGTGCTCATTCTTGATGACCATTTCTCTGTTGATATTGATTGTGCCTGAGGGGAACCCTTTGTCTTTTGTACGGAGCACTAGGAGAGGCCAGTCTGGGTTGAGCCCATTCTCTCCCCTAGAAGCGCGGACATACAGGCGGGACAGGGTGTCTGCCATGGCAAGTTTGGCCCTGGGCTTATATTGGATGAGCATCTAAACCTTTTTAAAATTTCCATCCATTGCGCTTGGCAACGTGACAGGTTTGCTTGTGTCTTGAAATAGATGAGCAACTTAAAATTGGTTAGTGCTGTGAATTCTTCCTGCTGTTCCAGGTAACAGCGCCATTTGACTAGGCAGTGCACGATGGCCAACAGTTCTTTGTTGTGGATTGGGTATTGACACTTGCCATCTGTCAGTTTGCACAACTTGTAGGCTACAGGCAGGAAATCACTGTCACTATTCTTGATTTGTAGTACTCCCCCAATGGATGCATCTGAAGCGTCGGTTTCCATCTGGTATTCTCCGTCTTGTTTGGGGTATTGTAAGATGGGTGCTGTTGTGAGCTTTTCCTTGAGACGTCAGAAACAGAGGTCGTGTTGGGGGGTCCATACAAACTTGGACTTGGATCCTGTTATGGCATACAAGGGGGTGGTCAAGACGCTGTAGTCAGATATGAAGCGTTGTACATAGGCCATCATTCCCAAGAAGGTGCGTAGTTCTGACTTGTCCTTGGGAGGTGGCATTTTGCAGATGGCTTGTATCTTCTGACTGTCAGGTTTGATGCCGTCTTTTGAGACTATGTGTCCCAAGAAGGGTAGTTGCTCCCAGAAGAACTGGCATTTAGAGGGCTTGGCAAACAGTTTGTGTTGTGCCAGAGTTGCAAAGACTTCCTCCAGGTCCTTGTGATGCTGCTCTACCAAGGGGCTGTAGACAATGATATTGTCCAGGTACATGAAGGCGTGTCTGCCTATGTGTGGCACAAACACTTCATTCATGAAGGTTACAAAGGTAGACGGGGCATTGGTCATGCCAAAGTTGAGTACCACACATTTATAGGAACTGTACTTGGTGCAGAAGGCTGTCTTGGGGATGTCTTCCTCCTTGATACAAATCTGATTGTAACCTGCAGTTAGGTCAATCTTGGAGAAGACGGAGGCTCCTCCCAAGGCGTCAAAGAGATTGTCAATTAGTGGTAAGGGGTAACAATTCTTAATGGTGACTTTGTTCAAGGCGTGGTAGTCTGTGACCAGGCGTAGGGTACTGTCCTTTTTAGCCACAAAGAATATGGTGGCCCCAAAGGGAGACTGTGAGGGGCGGATAAGTCCTTTTTCCAGTGCTTCCTTGAGATAGGTGTGCATGGTGTTGTCCTTGTTTGGGGTCAGCCTGTAAATGGGGCGTGCCTTGGGTACGGCCCCCTTGAGTTGGATAGAGTGTTGGATTTGCTTCTCAGGGGGTAGCCCAGGTAACGCTTCCTTAAAGATTTCTGGGTGACGGGCCACAATGTCACAATCTTGCGGCGTGGAGGTGTCCTGATGGTCCTTGAAGTGTATGATTTCATACTGGCAGGAGTCCCAGTCAATAGCTTTCAGGTTTTCCTTCTCATCCAAGGTCTCTGTGATGCGTACAAAGACGTGGTCTTGTAGGAGTTGGTCTACAGAGTCTGGGTAGATTTGGTGGTTGACACCTTTGCACTTGATGGTCAGCACTGAGGTTGCCCAGTCTACGTGAGGGTTGTTTCTCCGCAACCAGTCTAGTCCCAGTACAATGTCAAACTTAGGGAAGTCAATGACGGGACCTTAGATGGTGGAGTGAGGTTCTCAAGCATGATGGAGATGGGAGCAGTTTCTTTTGTCACATCAATGTGATGTTCATCAGCCAGGACCACATTTCTAATCCGCGAAGGATTAGTGGCCAGCTTGAATTTATCCACAAAGCTGCTGTTGACTAAGGTTTGATCTGCGCCCAAGTCCAAGAGTGCTGAGCCTGTGTAACTGCAAAAGCAGAAAGGGTAAGACATCAATTTATTGGGATGTCTGGCAATGGTGTATAGCACCGGGTCTTCCAAGGGTATTTGGATCATTGGGCATTGGTCCACGTCCTTGGGTCGGTATTCATTGTTGGGTGAGTCAGGAGTTGCGTGTGGAGAGTTTGGCTTGCTTAGTGCTCTCCCTGGGCTTTTCCCTCATCTTGGTTGCCTTGGGTGGCGGTGACACAGAAATGGGTGTGATTTGATTGGCCGTTATTTCCATTCCCATTTGATCCCGTGGTTTTGTGGCTGTTGTTGTTACCACTACCTCCAGGAGGTGGTTGCAAGGAGTGCCCACATGAATGTGAGTCCTTGGGTCTCTCCTGTTTCTCAGTCTGTGCCTTGTGCAGAGCGTTGGAGGTTTTTTCTGCTTTTTCTGCTTTTTCTGCTTCACAATACAGGCTTTGTAGGTTGGTAACTTGGTCCAGGTTCACATGTCTCATTATGTGCGGCTTGAGAGCAATGTAGTACATGAGGTGTGTTGCTGGAGTGTCAAAGACCATGTCAGATGGGGCGCAGAGACGGAGTTCCTCGTAGGCGCGGGTGAGTTCCTTCACAGTGCCTGTCTGGGTTAGGTTCTTTACTTGGCGTATGATCATGAGTGCCGTATCCTTAAGCACAAATCTCACCAAGAAGTCCTGTTTATAGGTGTCTCAGTTCTTGTTGGTGTGCTCTTTGTGCCACTTGTTGCACCAGGTGCCAGTGTCGTGGGTCAGACAAATGGAAATCTCCGCAATCCAAAACTGCTGTGGGCACTCCATCTGAGCCAGCTTGCTTTGGGCGGACTGAATCCATGCGGCAGCATTGTTGTTGTGGGCCCCTGCAAAGGGTTCCAAGGCGGCGCTGCAAAGTCTTTGTGCAACATAGGCGGACATGGTGGTCTTGTCAGCTGGTTGTGGCGCTGATGAGGGAGACTGAAAGAACCCTAGGGCGGACAGGGCGTTGAAGGCAGGTAGCGGGATCACTGTGTTTTGGTAGAGAACAAAACCATCAGGTATCTTGGTACCAGGAGTGTACGGCGTCCAGTTGGGCGGGAGGCCAGACATAATTCTGTCGAGGATTTGTTGGACGCGGCGTGTGCTGGCAACAGGCAGAATTTTTCAAGATAAGGTAGGATGGAGAACCTACCTGTGCTACCAATGTTGTAACTGTGCTGTTTTAGCAGAGTTACAAGGGGGAAATATTCAGAGGATAGATAATAATCTTTATTGTGAGATAGTGATTATATAGCTATTGTGAATCAATGTATAGAAGGAACATGATTGGTGATCACACAGCTGGATGGAAGAGGGGGTGGCTTGATCCTGTTAATGAGTCAAGCGCCAAATCAAGGTATCCACCGTGAGGGATCATCATTTGTTCATGTTGATTGATTTGGTAATCCAAGTTGACTTCCGGGTCTGCTTTTGAGTGCCCGGGTAATTGGATTGCGGGTCACAAACCCGCTTGGTTGGAACCTTGCTGGCGGGTTGAGCCTGCGGTTTTGACACATGTAAGGTTCAAAGCCAAGGAATAACTTGTGCAGGGATCAGCAGGTCAAATTGGTAGCACTCCTAATTAGGAGGAAGTGCCCGCCATTTGACATTGCCATCAGATTGATCATGTTGTTAGACATGTCAAGGGGTGACTCATTGAGCGCCCCCTGTATTTTAAGATACTTTAGCAGGCAAGTCTGGAAACTTGGTTGTAACACCCCCCTTGCCCCCTGCTTGCGTCAGACACCAGGATCAGAGTCTGCAGAAGATCTGGGAAGTTCCGCACAAACAGCTTTTGTGTGGAGATGGCGCAGCAGGGGTGCAAGCAATCATGGTGGAGCTTCTTGGTATTCCCTTGGCCATCTTTGAGTTGATAGGTGTGGTTGTCATAGACCACGGCTATCTTGAAGGGCCCTAGGTGATTGGGTTCTAATCTGGCTGAATTGGGGTTGAGGGTGTAGACGGGGTCACCTAAAGCATATCTTGCCTCAAGGTGCTTTGTCCCTCCTTTAATTTGTTTGTGTTCAATCTCTCAGGACTTGGCACACCATTGGTTCAGGGATGGAGTTGTCAACAGGGGGCTTCCCGGGAACTGTAGACCGTAACTTCCCTTGTTCAACTCCTGTCAAACTTTCAGGAGTTCCAAAGGCCAGGGTGCTGGGGCTGAACCTGGTGCCTCTGTTAATCCTTGCTTGTGAAATAAGCAGAGCAGTAGGCAGGTGTTCAGTCCATGCAGTATTGGGGTGTTCCTGTGAGAGCTTGGCAATCAGTTGAACCAGTGAGCCATTTAATTGCTCTACGTGTACATTAGCTTGTGGATGGTATGGGGTTGTGACTATCCATTGGAGTGCATTCTTGGCGCAGTACACCTTCATGACATGCCCAACAAGCTTGGGGCCACCATCTGTGATGAGGCGTTTGGGCCTCCCAAAGCAGGCCACAATTTCCTTGCCAATGAAGCGGGTGATGGTGGTGGCAGTGTGGTTAGTTGTTGCCCAGGCCACTGGCCAAAGGGTGAAGTAGTCAATGGCAGTTATTATGTATTTCTTTCCCAGTCTGTCATTGGGGAGGGTTCCCACAATGTCAAGGGACCACTTTTCAAAGGTTTCCATTGCTTTGATGGGCAGGACAGACTTTGAGGGTGCAGGTTTAGATGTATTCTTTTTGCACAGCACACATGTTTTAAGGAGATCTGAGATGTTTTGACACATACACGGCCACCAAACCTTCTGTTTCATGATCTCAAAGAGGTTACATCCTCTGATGTGACCCAGGGTTTGGTGTTAATGCAGTATGGTGTCACCTTGTTGTGTGGTGGGATGTAAGGCGTCTTCTCACCTGTCTTTGCCTGGCGGCAGACGTTGCCAGCATCTGTAGTGAACTGACTTTTGTTGTCCTTCAGCTTGGAGATGGTTACTGAGTTAAGGCCTTTGTAACAAGTTGCTTCAGGGTGGAGGTCAACATTGGCCAATCTGGATCCAAGCTGTCATCCCTGGTGATGAATGCTACGTAGAGGCGTGAGAGGGCGTCAGCTGTGACGAGTTCCTTCCCAGGCTTATACTTGATGCGCAACTAATAGGGGGATAGGCGCTCAACCCAGCCTGCTTGGCAGTGTGTCAAGTGGGACTGTGTATTGAAGTACTGAAGTGACTTGTGGTCTGTCAGGACGTGGGATGGAAAGGTAGCCCCTTCCAAGTAACAGCACCACTTCTCAACGCAGTGCACAATTGCCACTAATTTTTTATCATGAATGGGGTAACGTTGTTCCGAGTTGGTAAGCTTCCTGGACTCATATGCCACGGGGAGGAAGGCGCCATTGTCAGTTTCTACCCATAGCACACCCCCTATGGCCCTGTCAGAGGCGTCAGTCTTGAGTTTGTACTGGTGATTTTGGTTGGGAAACTGCAGTATGGGTGCTGTTGTAAGTCTCTGCTTCAATGTCTCAAAGGCTTGATCTTTGACAGGGGTCCAATGGAAGTGCTGTTTGGTGTTGAGGAGTTTGATGAGAGGTGCAATTAGTTCCCCACAATTGGGAATGAACTTGTGCACTTAGGCAACCATGCCTAAGAAGGTACGCACCTGGCCCACATCAGTGGGAGGCAGCATGCTGGTGATTGCCTTGGTTTTGGCAGGGTCAGGCTTTATCCCCTGGGCAAAGATGGTATGCCCAAGGAACAGTAACTCCAACTTGAGGAACTTGCATTTGGAGGGTTTAGCTTTTAGCTGATTTTTCCAAAGGGTGTCAAGGACAGCACGGAGATGTTGGAGGTGTGTGGTTTGATCTTGACTGAAGACTTTAATGTTGTCAAGGTACACAACCACACATTTTCTAATCAGTTCCTCAAATGCTTTGTTCATTAACATGGTAAAGGTGGAAGGAGCATTTGTCATTCTGAATTTCATGACTTGACACTCAAACAACCTGTAGCATATGTGGAAGGCAGTTTTTGCCTCATCCCCTGGTGCAATGCAGACCTGGATGTACCCTGCGGTGAGATCAATCTTGCTAAAGACCTTCACACCTGCAAGTGTGTCAAACAGGTTGTCAATCAACAGCAGGGGGTACTTATTCTTAAAAGTCACCTTATTTAAGGCACAATAGTCTGTGATCAGGAAAAGGGACCCATCCTTCTTGGCTACAAAGAAGACAGCTGCCCGTATGGAGAGAGCGAGGGGCAAATGAAGCCCTTGTCAAGCGCGTCCACAAGGTGCTGGCGGAGGGTCTCATCTTCTTTAGGTGTAAGACAATATAAGGGGTGTGCCTTAGACAACAACCCTTGGAGTTGTACAGTGTGCTGGATCTCTCAAGGGGGAGGTAGTTGGTCCAGTGTTTTGCTGAAGACGTTCTTATACTCCTCAAGGAGTGTAGCAAGCACTGGTGGGGGTGAGGTGATCAAGGGAGGGTTGCAGGTGGTTCTGCGCGGGGGTAACTTTGACTTAACATTGGTTGAAGTCTAGTTTTCCCCCTTGAAGTTGTACAAGCCTGTCTCTGTTATTCTAACAAACACTTTATTGTGGAGTAGCTTGCTCCTTTCAACAGGATAGATCTGGAAGCCCACCCCATTTCTATTGAGGGTGATGACAGAGGTATCCCAGTCAATGTAGGGATGGTTGTGCCAAAGCCAATTGAGGCCAGCAATTACGTTGTGGCTAAGCCCTGCCATGATTGGCCTAGAGAGCTTAACCTGGATGTTCCCCATTCTCACAGAGAAGGGTACCATCTCATGGGTAATTGCAACTCTACAGGAGTCAGCTACTTGTACTGCCTTGAACCTGCTAGGCACTTGGTCCAGTTGTTGGGAGTCAGCAAACGCCTGGTCCACCATAGTGTGGTTGGCCCCAGTATCTACTAATAGTTTGTGGGTATTCTCACAGAAACGGAAGGGATAGGCTAAGTGGGTTACTTTATTTGAAGAGTGGCTTGCTTGAAGTACAGGGTTGTCACTATGGACCTGGAAGATGTCAAGGATTTTGACTTTGTGTACACTGTAGTTGCAGGGATTCTTTGCATGCAGGGATTGAGAGGAAGGGTCAAGTGGGGTTGAAGGTCCTCTTGTTGCTACAACCCCCAGGCTTTTCCCTGATCCTTAATCTGCGCTAGCTGGAGCTCCCCCTCGCAGGGATGTTTATTCCCATTATCCTGCTGACAGGGCTGGCGGCGGCCCACTTGATTGTGGCCACTGCCAGGTGTGGTATGTGGTTGGGATGGAGCGTCACTAGTACGGCGGAAGCCCATTGAGGCCTGGTTGTTAGCCTCCACAATGGCCTTATAGCAGTTGTTGATGGAGGTACAGCAACCTACGGGGACCCACTTGCAGATATGGGGTTTTAACCCATTGATGATGAGAGTGAATAGCATTGCATTTCTGTTGGTCACGGCTTTAGGGGCGGCAGCAAGAGCTTGTTACCAGGCAGCAAGGTATTCAGGAACGGAACAAGTTTGTTTGATTGCTAGAAGAGGAGTTCCCACAACAATGGGGGAGAATGTTTCACTGTAGTGGGACTTGGCGGCGTCTCAGAACGCCGCCCAGGTAACGTCAAGTTCCTGGCTGGCCCAGTTGGTGAACCACACAGCGGCAGGCCCTGTGAGGCAGCCAGACGCAGTGGTGACCCACATGGGCTCAGGGACCTGACAGATACAGAGGTGGGCTTTGGTATATTGGAGCCAACTGAAAATGTTGGCCCCCTCAACGCCCCCCCGCAAAGGACTCTAGCTGAAGGTTGAGCATGCGTTGGGACAGGTCTGACTGGGGTGGGGTGATGCTGGCGTTACGCTGCCCAAGGCAGAGCCAATTGTACACGCTTGTGAGAACTAACTGGTCTTGATAGATGACATACCTGTCAGGGATGTCCTCCTTGGGGATTGGCAGGAAAGTTTCTTGTTGGGGAGTAGCCATACGGCCCGTACTCTGTCCTTTCTTAGGGGGGATTTTGTTTTAGGTAGGTTGTCAACCTACCGCTGCTACCACTGTTGCAACTGAACCAATGAGAGTTCAGTATTTGAATTGGGGAGGACAACAGTCCAATAGAAAGAACAAGAATGAATATAATAAGGTATTGTTTATTGTAGAATATTGTGATTAATATACCATATGGGGAAAGCCACAAGGCCACAAGGGGGTGGCATAGTGGGAAGTTCCATGTAAGGTTTGAAGCCAAGGAATAACTTGTGCGGGAATCAGCAAGTCAAATTGGCAGCACTCCTAACTAGGATGAAGTACCTGCCATTTGATATTGCCATCAGATTAATCCATAACATTAGACACGTCAAGGGGTGACTCATTGAGCGTCCCCTGTGTATTGTAAGATACATTAGCGGGCAAGTCTGGAAACTTGGTTGCAACATCAGAGCTTAAATTAAGGATTCCTTTCTAAACCGTTAAAGATTCAGACCCAGATAATGAAGAAGCAAGCATGAATTTCCTGGATCCATCACAGCGGGGAGTTTCTGGGGTTCTCATAGCTGGGGTGGCTATACCAAGCTACCCTCTAGGTATTTTTTATCAGAGGCGGTTCAAAGACTGTCCTTGAACTTTGGATTAGGTTAACCATCACCTTATATAGAAGGTAGCGGGTAGGCCATGCCAGCTTTGGTGGTTGTGGGGTAGGGATCTGGATTGGTCTCTTTACAGGTTTATTGATAGAGCTGATTGTCGAGCCAGAAGCTTGAACTTATCTGCCCTTTAGGGCACCTGGGAAGTGTGGGGTTGATTTGGTGGAGTGGGGAGTGACTTATATAGGGATGAGAGTATAGCGGCTTGGACTACAGTTGATATGCATCTGATGTATTGGTTTTTAAATTTTGGTTCAACTACTGCAGCTTCTGTAAATCAGCTTATTTGTGTAGCTTATCCAGCTTCAGGATGTGTGGATTACAGTTTGAAAGGGGCTACTGGGTTGTATAAAGTGCTTTTATATGGCCAGATGGTTAAACTCTGCTGAGGGTTGGATTGGCTGGAGAGATGGGAACATGGTCAGAGTTTGGGCTGGGGCGGGTCAAGAACCCGGGGGCTACAGCAGTTGTCAAAACTGTCGCATCCAAGCTGGCACGTTTTTTGGATTTCAATCCCCCAAACTTAGGGGGATCCAAAATCTTTAAAGAATATGTCTTAACTGTGCTGTTTTAGCAGAGTTACAAGGGGAAAATTATTTAGAAGCTAGATAATAATCTTTATTGAGAGATAGGTATTATATAGTCATTGTGAATTGTGGATAACAGGAACATGATAGTGTTGATCACATGGCTGGATGGTGAAGGGGGTGGCTTGATCCTGGTAATGAGTCAAGTGCCAAAACAAGGTATCCACCATAAAGGATCATCATCTGTTCATGTTGTTGGAATTGGTAATTTGAGTTGACTTCCTAGTCTGGCTTCGAGTGGCCGGATAATTGGATTGCGGGTCACAAACCCGCTTGTTTGAAACCTTGCTGGCGGGTCAAGCCTGCTGTTTTGACAAATAGAGTGGCCATGGATGGTGTTTTCCTTTCAGAAAGCCTGGTTTGATTGGTAATTAACTTTTATTTTTGCACTACATTTGGATTCTAGTACCATTATAGCTTTAAAATCAGTAAGGGAGAATATATAGCCTTCATTTCAAAAAGAAATCCTACTGTGGATGAGTCCAGAACCAATTCTGGAAACATTTTATCCAAGATGGGCTTCTGGAACTTTTTCTGGATCTAAAACAAGGGCTGCTTTATTATGGGGCAGGGAGATACTCCAGCAATCATTTTTCTGCTGACTGATTTTTGGACGAATTTGATCTGGCTATAGTTTTCTTTGCATGTAAATCTTTCTACTTTGCAACAATAAAGAATAAAAAATATAAATAAGGAGAGGCTTTATTATAAAATCTATTCTTAAACCTTTTGATGGTCTTGCTTTATTTTCTAGCCGTGAAATTTAATTCAATACATTTTTAAAAAGGTAAATATTTAAAATCAAGCCTTTTAAATACAGAAAAATAGAATTAAAAATAATTATATGGGTAGAGCATAGCTTTTGTTTGTAAATAGATTATATATAAATTTTTATTTATCACAAAGTTAAAAGATTTACATACGAAGAAAGTTATAGCTGGACAAATTTGATGGAAAAATGATTGACAGAGTACCTCCCTGCCCCTTTTTTATAAATCAGCCCTAGTTTCAGATCCGCTGCAGCCCTTGTCAATATTAAATGATGTAGTTTAAATTATACATATAGGTATCAGTTTAAGTAGGAGATGGTTGGCTTTTTCCTTGGATCTATTTATTTTCACGTAAAATGATAGAATATTCCGCTTGGATGCATCTCCTGATCCAGGTGGCTGCAGGAAGCTTCAGAGTTCATTGGTTTCATAGTTGATTGATGCATCACTGGATCCTAGTCCTGCATATTGTTTCAGGGTTGACCTTGCTTGCTATTGTATCATGCTATAGTGTGGTAGTGGAGTAAACTGGCAATGATAATATTATGACTAGACATGATGATCTGTATAGAGTATCTAGATAAGATTTCAGCTAATTGCAATCAAATGGTATTTAATTTTAAAGGTACAGATCAGCTCTACATTTTAAACAGAATTTAAAATGTAAAATTTTAATTGGTATTTTGGATTTACTAAACTTAATCATAATATCCACTTATTTAGATTGCTGTTTTATATTTCTACTTGGAATAATTAGTTTTATTTTTAAATCAAATTAAACAGAATTTAAAAATGTAAAAATTTAATTGGTATTTTGGATTTACTAAACTTAATCATAATATCCACTTATTTAGATTGCTGTTTTATATTTCTACTTGGAATAATTAGTTTTATTTTTAAATCAAATTAAACAGAATTTAAAAATGTAAAATTTTAATTGGTATTTTGGATTTACTAAACTTAATCATAATATCCACTTATTTAGATTGCTGTTTTATATTTCTACTTGGAATAATTAGTTTTATTTTTAAATCAAATTAAACAGAATTTAAAAATGTAAAATTTTAATTGGTATTTTGGATTTACTAAACTTAATCATAATATCCACTTATTTAGATTGCTGTTTTATATTTCTACTTGGAATATGTAGTTTCATTTTTAAATCAAATAAGCGATAAATAACTCAACCTAAAAAAGCAATAAAGCAGATTGATATATTATTGGACAATAAGCCACCTAGTGGACGGTAATTTAGCCCAAAGCACCTTACCCATCATTTCTGGCCACTTGGAACCTTTTAATTCCGGCCTTCTGTGATCCTAGCTCCATGTATATCTATTGATGCAAGTAGCCCGAGCGATGTTGCTGCTGCTAATAAAGCTCAACCCACATGCCAATGCAACTTTTGTATTCACCTGCAATGTTATTACTTAAGTCCTAGAATCATATCCGCATTCAAAAATATATTATTCTTACTTTTACTATTCACATTTACAACGCATCAGTTGAGATGCGCATACCCTGTTTATAAAACTGCCTCCAACCATGCAAGCCCCACAATAAGCGCTTTAGATTTTACCATCCAATAAACTTGCATGAATGTCAGGATTTACTTTCACCTTCACAAATGCTTTAAGTCTACCGCCGCTCATCAGAGCTTTAATAAAGTTCTATTTTTTAAAAAAAAGCAAATGCTTCAAGTCGGCTAGTTTCCGCCTTTTAGCCGCTCCAACCACAACTGAAATTAGATATTTGATCATTTTTAAAACAAATATTTTATAAGGAGCCAGAAACTCGCTGAAGCAGCCCTATCAGTACCCCAATATATGTATGTTTCACATGAGCCAATATTTAATCCCTCCCATCCCATCAATCACCCACATGACTCCAGATACCCAACACTTGGTAGAGCTTTACTCCCTCTACAACCCAACCCACCCCATTTCGCCCCCAAACACATCCTTGCAAACCACAACCCCCAATCCATCTGCTCCTGCGCCCAAACACATCCTGTCCTACAAGTGCTGCAAGACCACGTTTGATGACTTTAGCCAAGCACTACGCCACTTCTTCATCCATCACTTCCACACCATCCGAACCAGGAAACATGGCCTTGCTTCCGTTGCAAGCGACATTGGAAACACAACCATCCACCCAATCGAAAGGGCATCTGTTTTCATGAAGTTTTTCAAAACCCTTCCCCAGAACCCACGCCAATTCCGCCCCGCCCCCCACTCCAAGCCGCCCCTCGACTTCAGAAACCCCTACAGCAGCGCCATGGCCATGGCCTACGACTTTATGGAAACTATCATCCACCAACCTTCCCAATACACCGCCTTCCTAAACAAACTGACAACATACATCCCCTTCACAAACCACAACGACACCTGGCCATACTGGGCATACTTCATTTACCCCCAGCTGCTGCCTCCCATCCCCGAGTACATAGCCTCAACAGATCCCAAGCCAGTCTTTGCCAGGCGATCAACTTCAAGAACCCCTCCCTCCATCTACCGCTTCACACCAAAGAGGCAAACATACAACCCCCCCCCGTCAAATTCAAAGCCATCAGAAGTAACATCTTCTCTTGCCCAACCAAGGGATGCCTCCAGGCCTTCTCGAGCCACAGACCCCTCAATAACCACGTCTCTGCCACCCACCTGCTAAACATTGGGAAATGCATCTTTACATGCCCAACCAAGGGATGTTTAAAGTCCTTCCAAAGCCACCACATCCTTCGCCACCACATCTCCACTGACCACCCCCTGCCCTGAAACACATATTCCCGACATTAAACGTATTGGCTAAACCCCAACCACCTTTAACTTGCATAATCTTCCATTTAAGCCTAAACAGCCATGCATTTTTCTTACTTCATCATTGGAACCCAGCCTATCCAATATAAATACTAAACAAACTTAAACAATGCAAACCATTTACCTGCCAACATTGGATTCGTCCCATCTTGACAAGCTCAGATATAAATAGCCACGCCACGGATCTCGATCTACCAACCATCTGCACATGATTGGACGAGCGACACTATGCCGTATAAACCCCAGCGCACCCTAAGCGGGATTGAACCCGATCTCCAATAAGCCCCATGCTTCGGCTGCATAATTCCTTTTTTAAACGGAAATCCCCGGCCAGACTCCCTGTTCAAGCGAACGCCACCCTGATATCTCTTGCACCTATGCCTCCTATCCCCAGACCTTGATGTTGATCCTCCCCTATCGCCTAGATTTGTTAGATCTCCTGAGGGTTGAACAGCAAAGGTTAGAGTTTATTGTTACTGAACCAAACCATCTCACCACATTCCTCATCCCAATAAATGAAAAATTGGATTTCAAATCCAAGGGAAACTTTACCAACAAACTATTCAATCCATACATACCTCAACGAGGGGATCAGAGGGTATACCACCTTGAGGTTAAAGGATTACAGGGCTCCATAATCAACTTCTGATGTTTTACCAACTACAAAGATGGTCCAGGGTATGTACCCCTGTACACCATTTATCACCCATAAATAGGGCTGTTTAACCCTATTTAAACCCACATCAGTAGGCCTAAATCTTGTTAAGCTATCCTGTAACTTCTTGATCGGTGAACCCCCATGATCCCAAGACTTTCCCCCCTCCTTATTCAGATATCTCTAAGTGAGGTCTCGGGTGCAAGGATTCATCAACCAGGTAGGTTATGAGCTGACAGAACCAGGTATCCTGATCAACCTCTACTTATAAAGCTTATACCAGATGTAACCTAGTGTCAGGGATCCTTAATCCCCAATCCCTTCCCAGGAGCTGGCTTCAATAATCCCATCAGGGCCAAATTTCCAGGCCAGCCAGGTTTATCAGCATGGCAGGGGTACCCTGGCAGAACACCAGGGTTGACCCCCAGCAAAGCTCCCCACATGAGACCATGTACCACCCAGCTTGACTTACCTGGGACCCAGAGCCAGATGTGGAAGTCAGGAACTCATCCTCTAGGAAGCATACCACCAAGGAGGTGTATGATAGCAGAGGGGTTCAACCCTGTAACCAAGGTGCCAATGGGGATGGAGACAATTTCCATGTGAAATATCTCATCAAGCAAATGATACCTCCCCAGGAGGGGATTAAATCTACCAAGAAAGAAGTAGGCTCCTAGGTAGCTGAGCAGGAAGGCTGAAGCCAAGGGATGGAATAAAGTGGGTTTGGGAGCCTTATTGTTGTCCATGAATACTTGTGGTTTCTCCGCAATAAGAGGGGCTAGAGATAAGGGTGTGGCGGTGTACCAGATGCCTGGTATCACTCAGCGCCAAGTCTTATTGAGATACTGAGGGGGTGGAAGAACCAGAATCTGCTCTGGTTTCTAGCAATACGCTGGCTGAAATGGCCTGCACCAGGAGCAACCAAACCAACCATTTATACCCAAATGGCTCCCATTGGGAGGACTTGGGCCATCTCATGGCTTTGGGATTAAGGAAGAAGCAAGAAAGCAAAGATCAAGTTGGTTTAGGAAAATACTTTATTAACTAAACAATTCAAAGTCCTGACAAGATGGAGTCCTATATGGACAGCCAAACTTGAAATTGTAGTTTTCAAGGGAGATGGGGCAAAGCATTGGGGAATTTTGGGGGGACCTTGGCAGGAGTGGCTTTGACTTGAAAGCAACATAAAGGTTGTTTTAAGGACCCAAGCGACCCCTGCTGAACCTCTTAAACAGCTAGATGTTATCTACCCTAGCTTTTTGAGAAGCCACAGCTTGGGGGCTTCTGGTAGTTATTACAACCACCAGAAGAAGATAAAAAACTGACATATTGGTTCAAGTTAAGTACAGAGCTTTCAGAATTGGTTGTTGTTTCAAAGTTTGAAGCAAAAGCAAATTTTATATCTAACGCCCTGGGCGTAAACTCTGATTGGCTATATAGCTTGCTCTCAGTAAATGTGTAAGGTAAATTCAAATTTGGATTACTATTTTACATTAGGTAACGGTGTGGCAAGCGTGAGGACTTAGTTTGATCCCTGTTGTGGGATTTGATTGGACTTCCAGAAAAGATAAATTATTATTACAAGGTAATAAGTTCATTATACTACCCACTAATAAACCATTTCTGGGGTACAGAGAAGCCTCCCATTTAGGGGAAGATTTTTTAACTATTCAAACATCTGAAGATTCACTGTTGTTGTCAGGAATGGTTAAAACAGTGTTCCTGACAGCGGACATCAGCTCAGATGACCAAACAGGGAAGCGGAAACCAATGACAATCTCATCCCAGCGATACCTAATTTGGTGCTTCACTGATTAACAAGGTCAAGCCACCACCTTTCCAAATCCAAAATTTTTATCAACATGATCCTGTCCCTTTTAAATCAATCCACTGCACCTATACAAACCCCTATACCCCATTAAAGGCATGATCTAGTTTCCAAACATTCTCCTTATATAAATCTGCTAACATAGCACAACTATAATACCAAGCTATTAGGCAGCTTTGTACTGTGCAGAAAGAGCTTGGATATCTCCCTACAACCAGAATAGCCCAATGAACATCCCAATCCAACACCAGTACACCAAGGCGCATTCTGAACTCAAGGCCAATAACAATCATTTCTCTTTTATATCAATGGATCCTTGTTTGTCTCCTGGAAAACTTTATGGACATGCAGAAAAGGGTACCCCTGACAGGGTACCTCTTGGTATTCATCAGTGTGCCCTGCTCCCAATGCTATGGTGGCCTGCCCTGGTCCTAAAGGCACAAGGTACCACATATGACCAGGGGCTCTTGCAGTGGCAGGGAAGCATCTATGATGCTCCTTGAGGATATGAGGGCCGTCTCAGAAACTTCACCAGCAGCTGCATGGATCCCAGTGCTCTGGGTGATGTCTGCTCCATGGGGTAACCAAGGCCATTGACAAGTTTCCAGAAATGACCCTGGTGTACAGGTTGGCAAAGGTTATTCAGGTACTTATCTGTGCACCTGTTATAGATCCTTGGACATGTACGGGTTATACCCCTGATTGAGGAGGTCTTTGGGCAGATTGTGGGAGCTGTTGAGTGCAGTGCTCCAGATATACCCAAGGCTGGTTTTGGATTGCTACAATTGGGGTCAGAAAATCCTCTGGATGGGTAACAGGTGAGCTATATGCTGGATCGGAGTCCTGTACCAATACTTGTCAAGCTCCTACCCTGGTCAAATAAATCCACTAGCCTGGTATTGTTGCTTGGCTTTCCCTTCCTATCTCTATAAAGCACAGAAGATATAGCATGGCTGCAGATCAGACATCCTATAGTATAAGACTGATGCCTAACTCTTTATTTAACCGGATGTAATAGTTTAGAGCCAGCTCTTATAGGTTGTCTGTAATGGATCTAGATTGGCCCCTTGGATCTATAGTCCTGTCCTATTCTGCCTAGATAGGGATCAGGTAACCGTTCCAGGTCTTGTTCTGGGTGTCTGAGTTTGCCCTAAAGGTTCAGACAGTGCTGTTGGGCGTCTTTCTATGCTTTCCTGGGGTTGAGTTTGAAACAGCTGTCTCTGCTTATTGATTGCTAAGAGGGATGGTGACCCTTTGATTTGCCGCTGTTTTGCTCTTTTTGTATGGCCTTTGCCGGGTTCCTTTAAATCTCCCTATATTGTTGCAACTGGACCAATAATGGTTCAGTGTTTGGATTGGGGAAGACAGCAGTCCAATAGAAAGGACAAGAATAGGAATAAGATCATGGTTGTTGGATAATAATGTAATTGGTATACTATATTGGGAAGCCACAGTGCCACCAGGGGTGGCACTGTGGCAGGTTTGGTATAAGTGTTTGGAGCAACAGTCAGCATTTAAACTGTTGGCATGTTGACACTTTGCTGGTATGCAGACAGTCAACTTTAATTTAGCACTTGGGCCAAAACCTACTAGGAAATTACAAAATAAACCAATTTCTATACTGTATTGTGCAGTCAGAATTTATAACCAGTGAGAAAACAAAGCCAATGTTGCCATTGATTAAGAACAGGCTCAGTTTTTATTATGGAAAAAGAAGGAGATCACTACTGAAAATGCCGAATTATTATAGTAATAATCCTAGGCTGACCTCATTAATAGATCTACACAATGCCGGCATAAATTAACAGTTTCTTATATCTCTTAATAAAAATTCACATGATCTAGAATATATTCCTTTATAATAAGTTCTTTATATTTACATTTGGCCCTTTGTTTCATAGTTGTTTGGAGTATAGTGGGTAAAGTTTTCAAGCTTTTTTTATAACTATTAGTGGTTTATTATAGCTTTGAACACGTCCAATGGGTTCAGGTTAACCCCCAAATATGAAATTAAGCTAGATTGTATATGTTAAAAATATAACTTATATAATGTCATTTAATGTCAACACAAAGGAAAATCAATACAAAAGCAAAGGTGAGACAAGAAGAATAAGTTAACCAGACACAATGACCTAATTTAAGCAAGATTTAATAGTGGCTCCACTATAAAAGAAGACTGACACCGGCAAAGTCAACACCTTCACTGGTTTAATAAGCAAAAGATACATCTTAACAACTTCAGCTTGTAGAATGGTAAGCTTAGGACCCCAAAAATCACATAATAATAATAAAACTACTACTTAGAATATGTAGTGCTTAGTTTTTAAAAGTTATATGAATATAAATTTATTATAGCCCAAAAACCAAATAGCCTATTTACAGTCTAGAATTCAAACCAAATCTTAATTTAATTAAGATATATATTTTTTAAATAGTGATTCACCTCAATAATGCTGACTGTCTAAAAGTTGACTATCAGAATTAAGACAATATTTTAGGCCAACTGTCTAGAATCAAAATTTTAATATGTATCAACACTTGAAATGTCAACACTAAACATTTTAATGTAGCTTTGTCCAACTTATTCTTAATATAAAGCCTCAATACTTCAAATCTAAATAATATTGAAGTTTTTTTGCATAATATATATAATAATTCTCCACAACTTGATATATTTTCAGCTTTTAATTTCATTTTTTTATACTTTACTAACAGTTATTTTTCAAACCCTTTTTCTTAGGATAAATCAAAGAAACCCCAGCCTAATAAGATAAAATCCAGTAAAAACTGCCAAGGACACTGTTAAGCCTAAGGCTTCTTCTTCTAAAAAAGTTCTTAAAAGACAGCCTAAAAAAGATGAACAAAAAAGAAAACCCCCACACCTTCAGCTTCTGATAAGGACTCTGATGATGGTTTCACCTCCCATAGCTGGTATGAGTCTGAGAGAGATGAAGATCTCATCAACAAGAAGAAAAGAAAGGCAAGCTTCAATTCCTCTCCTGAGTCCTTCCCTGAACCCTCTCCTGATAAACATGAAGATGATAAGCAACATGAGTACTTTCTTGGTTTCCAAAACTCTTCTTCTGGGCCATGAGATGCAATAAAAGCCCACAATATTTGCAATGTTAAGGGCTCTTTCAAGATCCCAAAGAGATTCCCAAAATACTCTCCATTGATGTCAGTCAAAGGTGGCCCAAGAATGGTTAGTGATTGCTATTTTTTAACTGTGATGATCAGAAGCAAGGAAGCAAGAGCAAATATTTCACATGTGAAGACAGAGGATGCCCTGCGCGCCTAAACACCCAAGGTTGGGATAAATTTACCTTGGAAAGGGGGAACATGCCTGCTTTCCTCCCACCACTTTAATTGAGAAGCTGCTCAAGCGGTACCTACTCTAAATGGTCCCAGTATCAAAATACATCAAGACAACTCATCTGGCAGTAAATGTCACCAAGCACTTGAGTAAATAGAACCTTAAAATTGTCCCTGATTGTGACCAAGTTGTTAATTATATCTTTGGTAGGCACTGAGAGCTAAAGCCAATTAGAAAAGGTGTGTCCCAACTAAAATACCTGGTCTTTACTCCTGAGTTGCAGATAACCCAAAATAATTAACAGTTTCTTCCTCATGATGATGAGCCTGATGCAAAAGATAGGATCATACAGTATGCCATCTATAAGAATCTAGAGCAACTGCACTCTACTGAGACTTGGCTATGTGATGGGACATTTACAACATGTCCTAAGTTATTATATAAGCTGTTGGTAGTACATACCCAGATTGATGATAAAGTACTCCCATTTTTCTATTTTCTTCTTCTTGGAGCCTCAGAGGAGGTATACCTAAGAGAATATAAGATTCTACAGGAGGGGCTTAAAGCTATTCTCACTGAGGCAGGAAAGACTCCTGGTCCGTCAACAAGGGCCAATCTTGATGATGCTGATAAAGGTGAGGTCACCCTAGCTGCTGAAGAGAAGAAACATGATAGAGCCCTTGGCCCCAAAATAATTATCATGGATTACAAGACAGCCCAATACAATGCCTTTATAAAAATCTTCAATGGCAAGAAACAAGGGTGCTTATTTCACTACCAACAGGCTATTAATTGACGTCTTAAGGGCAAGACCCTTCTCATCTTTCTCACACAACAAGATACAACTGGTAAATGCAAGTTTCTGATCCAGAAGTTTGTTGTTCTTGAATTTATTAATCCTGAGCATTTTGGCCAAGGATTCAAGTTTCTCTGTAATGACCCTTATACCTTGAGCCAAGAAGCTGAGTTATAACCCTTCTTTGACTAATATGGGCCACAGTGGGTGGAGCGCAATGTGGTCAGCTGCAGTGGCAAGCCAGCAGCAAAGGCAAGCTGGAATTGCTATCAGGCTGTTCTCAAGAATGAAATGAAGACAACATTGTGCCTGGAAAACTGATATAAACATATAAAGTCCTCCTTTGGTATGAGTCCTAGATACAACACCTTCTTTGAGCACCTTAAGGCTGAACAGGGGAAGACTGTCTTCTCTCTTTGGGATATGGAAGTAAGGGCTCCAAAGAAGAGAAGATAGTATAAGGCTAGCATTTACAAAGAACAGATAAAGACAGCTGTAAAGAATAACTACAAGCTATCTGAGTTTGGGGAGCAGAGAGGCAATATTGCCACTGTACTCTCTCACAGAAAGCCTCCAACTTAGTTTATAATTGTCATAAAATTGCGGACCATGGCATTTTATCATCAGCCAGATGATATCCTAAGTCTTCTAACATTAGGAAAGTACAGAGAGCCTGTGACTTTGGCGTAACCTTTGGCCCGGAATATTTTATTGTCATCAGAAGTAGCAAGTCTGACAGGGCCCAAGGCCCAAAGGATTTGGGACAGTTCTTCCTACACCTGGATATAGGTTCATATGTGTTGTCTCTATATTTCCCTATAGATAATTATACTGTATGGCGACAGTATCATCTTTTTCTCTACTAATAAATCTGTAGAGAGGATCATATTAAGGAATAAGACTTGGATCAATCATCAAGTTATTACAGAATCATCAGTCTTTTATTCTAATGGACTGTCTTTAAGGCGGTCCACCTGCCCGCGTTTTATCCAATTTAGATCACAGCGCTAAAAGAGACTGAAGTAGCATTAGGTCAGCACGTCAGGAGGCCCATCCTTTTTGGGGTGGTTTTAACAGAAGGCTAAATTGACATCTTCTACAGATTGGTATCCTTTCTGTCTACCTGGGCCACTTCCAGGGCTAGCTAGCCAGTGGTTGGCTACTAGTTCACGGAGATGATTGTTTCACTTAATCAGAACTACTCTAATACAATAGGCTCAAAGCCTTTTGTCTTAGAGTGTTTGGCCTGACAGACCAGTCCATGTTGGACTATTCTAGAAGTGTTTCAGATGATGGCCCTTGTTCTAGGATATGATTAAATTTTAGAATAGTAATTATATGAGAAGCATGTTTGAGGTGGTTGTTGAGGTGGACTACTTAATTGGCAATATCTGCATGTTTTGCTCATTAATGTCAAAACAGCAGGCTCAACCCGCCAGCCAGGTTCCAATCAAGTGGATTTGTGACCCACAATCTAATTTCCCAGTGACCTGAAGCCAGACTAGGAAGTCAACTTGAATTACCAAATCCATCAACATGAACAAATGATGATCCTCTACGGTGGACACCTCATTTTATTGCTTGACTCATTGCCAGGATCAAGCCATCCCCTTCACCATCCAACCGTGTGATCAACACAACCATGTTCCTGTTATCCATTGATTCCCAATGACTATATAATTACTATCTCTCAATAAAGAATATTAACTAGTTTCCAAAATATTTTCCCCTTATAACTCTGCTAAAACAGAACAGTTACAACATTGGTAGCAGAAGTAGGTTTTCCATCCTACTTTTTATTTCCCAAAATTCTGCCTGTTGCCCATACTTGCCGCAGCCAACAAATCCTCAATAGAATCATGTCTGGCCTCCTGCTAGAATGGACACTGTACACACCAGGTGCCAAATACCTGATGGGTTTGTACTATACAAGAACACGCTGATCACGCTCCCTGCCTTCAATGCCCTGTTGGCACAAGGTGTGAAAAAAATCACAGGATAATAAGAAGCTGTCTCCATATGGTGGGGAATCACCCACCAATCCACAAAGATTTAATGATTAACCACCAACGCAGCTTCAAATAGTGTTTTGTGAAATTTCCAAATGAGATACTAGAGTTAAGTAAAATGATTAACCCCAACCAGAAAAGCCCCAGATAAATGGCCTGCAAGAGAATCAGAGTGTCTTCAGCATAAAATTCAGGACATTGAGATAGCACATGAGTTTCAGCTTTGAAAGGGGTAGTAACAGCTCCAAGATTGACAGGAATTGAATTAACATTTGGCGGCAACGGCAACAAGGTACCAACAACAGGCCCCCATCTTCCCGTAATAATCTGACTAAGGATTAAATTTTAGATAATGTAGCGTAACAATCCAACTACAGGATGAATTTTCAAAAGTAAAGTTAGACCAGGGAATATGTGATTTTTATTTGAGTAAATTTTGGGAGGACTCAACTCTTAAGAGTTGAAACAGTGAAATTATTCAATATATATCAAAAATTGACTAAGCAATACCACCTGGATCCTGGGCTCCTATTCCTTCCATATTTTCAAGTGAGTATCTAGTCCAGGTCGCAAATAATCCTTGAGTGACCAACTTCTGACAACCATGCTGATTAACAAGTTCATATCTGGTGACCCTTAAATTATGTCAATTTATTAACGTCAACTTATGGGGGGATTGGATTTGACTGATAAACTGGAGCAGCTGTAACCCATTTTTAATCAACTGTTTGATTCAAATCTGTTAAATCAGTCAGTTTTGTTAAAGATTTTTGGGCTTTCCGCGCTTTCCTGTTTGGTCAAATAATCCCTGGCATTATGGAACTTATTGTGACACAAGGGTTCTTCCAGGCACCTGCTTCCATGCCCCAAGCAACCAACAAAGGCACCATGATAGCTCACATAGCACAGTGACTTTGAAGCGCTGCATTGGAACCTTTTGCTGGAGCCAATGACAATAACGCCACAGCATGGATCCAATCTGCCCAAAGCAAGATGTCCCAAATGGAATGCCCACAACAATTTTGGATTGCAGAAATCTCCATCTGACTGACTCACAACGCTAGCACCTGGTGCAACAAGTGGCATGAAGAACACACTGAGAAGGATTGGGACACTTTCAAACAGGACTTCTTGGCAAGATTTGTGCTGAAGGGCACCACACTCATGATCATATGCCAAGTAAAGAACCTAACCCAAACTGGCACAGTGAAAGATCTCACCCGCACTTATAAGGAATTCCGTCTAAGCGCCCCCTCAGATATGGCTTTTGACACTCCAGCTACCCACCTCATGTACTACAACACACTCAAGTTTAAGTAATGAGACATGTAAACCTGGACCAAGTAACCAACCTAAAAATTCTGTATTGCAAGGCAGAAAAAGCTGAACAAGGTGCAAACTGGGAAACAAGGGCAACCCAAATATTCCCACCCGGCCGGGCGCTCTAACCAACTGCCTCCTGGGAACAACAGCAACAATTCAAACTACAAACCTGCGGGTTCAAATGGGCATGGAAATGGGAACAAAAGTCAGTCAAACTGCACCCATTTCTGTATCACTGCCACACAAGACAATAAAGACAAGGGGAAAGCCCAGGGAGAGCACTAAGCAAGCCAATCTCTCCCTGCACAACCCCTGACTTGCCCAATAATGAGTACCAACCCAAGGACGTAGACCAGTGTCCAATAATCCAAGTGACCTTGGAAGTCTCGGTACTCTATACCATTGCCAGACATCCCAATAAACTGATGTTTTACTATTTTCACTTTTGCAGTTACACAGGCTCTGCACTCCTGGACTCTGGCTCAGGTTGAACCCTAGTCAAAAGCAGCTTTGTAGATAAGTTCAAGCTAGCCACTAATCCTTTGCAGATTAAAGACATGGATTTAACTGATGAACATCACATTGCCGTGACAAGGTAAACTGTCCCATTCTCTGTCATGCTAGAGAACCTGCACTCAACTATTCAGGATCCCATCATTGATTTCCCCAAGTTTGACATTGTACTGGTACTGGACTGGCTATGAAGGAACAACCCCCACGTAGACTGGGCAACCTTGGTACTAACCATCAAGTGTGAAGGCATCAATCACCAGATTTACCCTGACTCAGTGGATCAACTCCTACGCAACCATGCCTTTGTGAGCATCACGGAGACCCTGAACAAACAGGAGAACCTTGAGGCAATTGACTGGGACTCCTGCCAGTATGAGATCATACACTTCAAAGATCACCAGGATACCTCCACACCTCAAGATTGCAAAATTGTGACCTGCCATCCAGAAATCTTCAAGGAGGCTCTACCCAGGTTACCCCCAGAAAAACACATCCAACATTCCATTCAACTCAAAGGAGCTGTATCAAAAGCACAACCTATCTACCGGCTGATCCTGAACAAAGACAATGCCCTATGTGCCTACCTCAAGAAAGCATTAGAGAAAGGACTTATCCGCCCTTCACAATCTCTATCTGGGGCTGCTGTATTATTTGTGGCCAAGAAAAATGGTACCCTGCGTCTAGTCACAGACTACCAAGCCCTAAACAAAGTTACCATCAAGAATTGTTACCCACTACCACTTATTAACAATCTCTTTGGCGCCTTGGGTGGAGCCACAGTCTTCTCCAAGATTGACCTAACCGCAGGCTACAATCAGATTTGTATTAAGGAGGAAGACATCCTCAAAACAGCCTTCTGCACTAAATACAGCTCATACAAGTGTGTGGTACTCAACTTTGGTATGACAAACGCCCCCCAACCTTTGTGACCTTCATGAATGAGGTGTTTTCCCTGCACATAAAAAAGCATTCCTTAGTCTACCTAGACAACATCATTATCTATAGCCCCTTGGTAGAGCAGCACCACAAAGACTTAGAGGCAGTATTTGCTACCCTGGCACAACACAAGCTGCTGGCCAAGTCCTCCAAATACCAGTTCTTCTGCAAGCATCTGCCTTTCCTGGGACACATAGTCTCAAAAGACGGCATCAAACCTGACAGTCAAAAGATACAGGCCATCTGAAAGATGCCACCACCCAAGGACAAGTAGGAACTCTGCATCTTCCTGGGGATGGTGGCCTATGTACGCCGCTTCATATCTGACTGTGGCATCTTGACTGCCCCCTTATCTGCCATAACCAGTGCCAAATCCAAGTTTGTGTGGACCCCCAATGTGACCTCTGTTTTAGACATCTCAAAGAGAAACTCACGACGGCTCCTATCCTGCAATACCCCAAACGTGACGGTGAATACCAAATGGAAATCAACGCCTCAGACAAATCCATTGGGGGAGTACTGCAAATCAAAAATAATAATGGTGACTTCCTGCCCGTAGCCTATGAATCACAAAAGCTGACAGATGACAAGTGTTGATATCCTATCCACAACAAAGAACTGTTGGCCATTGTACACTGCCTAGTCAAATTGCATTGTTATCTAGAATAACAGGAAGAATTCACAGTGTTGACCAACCACAAGTTGCTCATATATTTCAAAACTCAAGCAAATTTATCTTGCCGTCAAACCGCTGGATGGAACTCTTAGAGAGATTCAATATGCTCATACAATACAAACCTGGTCCAGAACTAGCCATGGCGGAAGCCCTCTTGTGCCTATATGTCCATGCCATGAGAGGGGAAAATGGGCTCAACCCAGAATGACCTCTCCTAGTACTAGAAACAAAGGACAAGGGCTTCTCCCTGGTAAAACTGATATAAAAAAAGAAAAAGTTATCAAAAACAAACACCTATTTGCCGACATGTACAGGACCCTGCACAGAAAAATTTCTGACAGTACTACCATCCCTTATATCCCCACGCACCAGCAAGTAGACACCATCCTACAATATCACAGAGACCTCAGACACACCAAGAGTCAAAACCAATATGAGTTCCTTAAACACAACTACCCTTCAAGGTATGAGCCCTTGACGTTGTTGGCTCCATGCCAGGGAAACACAATGATAAGAAATACATCATCACTGCCATTGACTTTGCTACAAGATGGCCGGTAGCCCAAACAGTAAAGGCGCACACTGGCAATGACGTAAAAAAATTCATAGGAAGAGAGATAATCAGCAAGTTTGGAAAGCCAGAACTCCTGATAACCAATAGAGGGAAATAATTGACTTCCAAAAATACCAACATATACCTCGCTAAAAATGGGGTCAAACATACTGTGATAACACCATACCACCCACAGGCCAATGGACGTGTAGAGCAGCTTAATGATAGCCTTGTACAAGCCTTAGCCAAACTCACCGCCAGGAGACCTGAAGACTGGTTAAAGCAGCTCTTGACTGCATTACTTGTGTGCCAAACCCAAGTGAACAGATCCACTGGAAAGAGCCCTTTTGAGTTGGTATACAGCACACAGCCAAATATCATCCAAGAATTAACAGACCTAAACTGGAAATCCCAAGTGAAGTCCCCCACGCTCAGACCCTCAAATTATAGAGGCCAACAGTAAGCAAACAGAAAAGGAAAATGAACCTCTGTAAAAGATATTTGTCCCCATCCACAATATACATGAAGTTGGGGACAAAGTATGGGTCATGAATGTTGACAAGAGCAAGTTACAACCTGAAAAAAAGGGGCCAGCAATCATTCTAAAGGTAAACAACAATAACACTTACCTTGTGCAAGGGCTTGGAAAACGTAAACAAGACAAGACCCTACACCATGATTGCTTACAACCCTGCAAAGCAAGACAGAAGCAACAAGAAACCGCCCTGCCTGCCACTGAACAACAACTAGTTTAATACGGCGCCTGGGCTCCTGACAAACCCCCCCCAACAACCTACCCCCAGAGGAGGCCAACCTTCAGTCAGGGGTGTTGAAACAGCAGGCTCAACCCACCAGCAAGGTTCCAACCAAGTGGGTTTGTGACCCGCAATCC